>CM065716.1:1069394-1121894 GCA_033310375.1 Conus canariensis
CTGACAACAAAATCTGTTCTTTTCTTTTGTTTCTGTTCGTTTGTTGTTTGCCATTGCCTTAGAAAATGCTTGCCTGAATCTTCTTGACTGTAGCGTACAGTGCTGTATATGCAGCAGATTGTTCCACCGAAGAACACTTCCCACATGTCTAGGAGCCATCCAGAGCACTACAGATAGTGACAGCTTCCTGTCGTTCAGCTAGGAGCCATCCAGACTGCTACAGACAGTGACAGCTTGCCTCTCTTGTCTGTCAGTTAGGAGCCATTGAGACCTTTGCAGGCAGTCACACCTTGCCTATCTTGCCTGTCATTCAGTTAGGAGCCAGCCAGACTTGCCCATCTTGCCTGTCATTCAGTTAGGAGCCAGCCAGACTTGCCTGTCAGTTAGAAGCTATCGAGACCACTGCAGACAGTCACACCTTGCCTCTCTTGCCTGTCTTTCAGAACTGCTGCTGCCAGACAGAACCTTCAGTGGATTCAGACACCCCTCCAGGCACCGGGCGGTGTGGGAACGCCTCAAGCGGGACCCCCAGCGCCATGAGCGGCGCAAAGAGCGGAACAGGGAGGAGGTGAGGAGGTACAGGGAGCGGATGAAGGGCCAGGCTGCCGCTGACAGGAACGACGCCCCACAGACCAGGGTCTTGTCTCTCAGCCACCCCACCCACCATCAGTTGAGCTGACAGCCACCCTGAGGCTAGCTGGTGACTTCACACACCCCACCCACCATCAGTTGAGCTGACAGACACTCTGAGGCTAGCTGGTGACTTCACACACCCCACCCACCATCAGTTGAGCTGACAGACACTCTGAGGCTAGCTGGTGACTTCACACACCCCACCCACCATCAGTTGAGCTGACAGACACTCTGAGGCTAGCTGGTGACTTCACACACCCCACCCACCATCAGTTGAGCTGACAGACACCCTGAGGCTAGCTGGTGACTTCACACACCCCACCCACCATCAGTTGAGCTGACAGACACTCTGAGGCTAGCTGGTGACTTCACACAGCATGGTGAAAAGGGACGGCAAAGAAACGCGGTTTGTGCAGCAGGCTGGTGACTTCACACAGCACGGTGAAAAAGGACGGCAAAGAAACGCAGTTTGTGCAGCAGGCTGGTGACTTCACACAGCAAAGAAACTCACATGGCTGTTCAGAGCAAGTTACTTAGTTTTGAGAGGCAGGGGAGTTTACAGCCTGCCTGCAGCTGCAGAGGCCAAGCCGTGAATACAGGTCAGGGAAAGGGGTGTTTTCTGCAGGCCACTCCCCACCAGCCAGCTAACCGTGCTGTACTCGGCGAACTGAATGTCATCTGTGCTGCAGCAATGTGTTCAGCATTGTTGAGCGGCCATTACAAATTGGGCTGTTGGTTTTATAATTAGTGGTTGTCATGAAAAATGTAATATATCTGCGTTCTTGAGATGACTGAATTTGCGAATTCCCGACAATTCTTTTAATACCAAACTCGACTAGGTGTATTTTCCAGTACATAACGTAGATACGGCAGGAAAGCTTGTACGCAAGTGGTCAGGCAATATTAGAACAATGAAAACACACACAAAATTGTGCAAAAATAATGTCATCACTTTCTGGATATTTAATTTTCCGTAGTTAACTACACAGTACATAAGTTTGATACATGCCTCTGCTCGGACTACAGCAACAAAAATGTTGGATTAGAAATGTGTAAGCCTTGTTTGTTCGCCCTTTCACTAAGTGTCTCGCGCGGGATGGAAAAATCAAGCTGTGAACGCGGTTTGTACAGTATCGGGTGGTGTGCAGAAGGCAAGTCATAGTCGATGACCTGGTTCTTGCCACTTGAACGGAGAGTGACCTTGAACTTGTAGTCAGCTGACTGAAGCAGAAGACAGTGCGACTGAAAACATGGCAGGATACAACAGCAAAATCACACAGAATGTAACACAAAGTAACACACAGATGAGTGTTTCTTCAACAGCCTGGTCGTCTGTTGATGTCCCCAATAAAACAGCTAAGAGTGCTGCAGCAGCAGAACAGTGTCAGAACACTGAAGTGAGAACAGCTGGGAAATGAAGGTCAGACACAGGGAATGAAATGACACAGAGAGGAGGTGGGCAGGGTGTGGTGGGTGGGAGGATGGGGGGGGGGGGAGGGCAGGGGTGTAGCATGAACTGTTTCTGAGTACTGCAGTTTTCACAGTGGTCAGACACAGAGAGAGAGAGGTGGGCAGGGTGTGATGGGTGGGAGGGGGGGGGGGGGGGGGATGGGCAGGGGTGTAGCATGAACTGTTTCTGAGTACAGCAGTTTTCACAGTGGTCAGACACAGAGAGAGAGAGGAGGGCAGGGTGTGATGGGTGGGAGGAGGGGGTGATGGGCAGGGGTGTAGCATGAACTGTTTCTGAGTACAACAGTTTTCACAGTAATCAGATCACAGCCACCTTTGTCTTCAGGGTCACTGTTACCTGACTGGCTGAAATCTGTTGTCTCCAGGGGTCACTGTTACCTGACTGGCTGAAGTCTGTTGTCTCCAGGGGTCACTGACTGGCTGAAGTCTGTTGTCTCCAGGGGTCACTGAGGTCACTGACTGGCTGAAGTCTGTTGTCTCCAGGGGTCACTGTTACCTGACTGGCTGAAGTTCGTTGTCTCCAGGGGTCACTGTTACCTGACTGGCTGAAGTCTGTTGTCTCCAGGGGTCACTGACTGGCTGAAGTCTGTTGTCTCCAGGGGTCACTGACTGGCTGAAGTCTGTTGTCTCCAGGGGTTACTGACTGGCTGAAGTCTGTTGTCTCCAGGGGTCACTGACTGGCTGAAGTCTGTTGTCTCCAGGGGTCACTGACTGGCTGAAGTCTGCATAGAAAGGAGATGGAAGATGAACGTGGATTCACTTTGTCTCAAATGTAGAAGGGAGCTTAAGGGAAGTGTATGAAGTGACCTGTATTTGATACGGTTGATGCTTGTTGTTCCATGCTCTTTCTACTGACACATCCGAGGATCAGTGCTATCTGGCTCGCTTCTCTTCCTCTTCTTCATGTTCTGTCTCCCACGCCAGCCTCCCCTCATGTAGAAACACTCTCCTCCTGTCTATTTCTTCACACACCACACACACACACACACACACACAACACACACACACACACACACACACACACACACACACAGATTGTTGGATCTGTTGGTTTCATACAAACACCGTGAGGACATGACTTTGCACGCAGTTAGATTTGTTATATCCTTCTGGACTGGTGCATTAATCTGTTCGAAGCTATCGTAGATCAAAAGCTTCCTTTCTAGAAGACGGTTCAGTCACAGTACATGGGGTCACCCGCTCTACAGACAGTGCTGCTTTCTCTTCTTTCTTCTTTTTTTTTTTAACCTAAAAAAGATTTCAGCAATGTGACTATGTGCACTCCTTTGAATCCATGCCTGTGTATTGTCTGTAATTTGTAGGTCTTGCCAGCAGTGACATGAGCAGTTCACTTCACACACCATCGTTATCAGAATTGGCTTATGAAGTAAGTTATTCTCACCTTTTTTATGTTTTGTTTTTTTGTTTGTTTGTTTTTTTAGCTGGAAGTAGATATGGTTACTCGATAACAGAAACAAAAGCCTACATTCGCACGCTGTAAAACTTGAGGATGAAAGTTGTGATAGAAAGTCCCACCTTGTGCTGAAAGTGACGCACATTATGATGTGTGTGTGTGTGTGTGTGTGTGTGTGTGTGTGTGTGTGTTTATGTGTGTGTGTGTGTGTGTGTGTGTGTGTGTTTATGTGTGTGTGTGTGTGTGTGTGTGTGTGTGTGTGTGTGTGTGTGGTCTTCTCGCACCCTTTGGCGTTGTTCCTTTCAAATTTTGATTGGAAAAAAAGGGGTTAAGAAGAACAAAAAAATTAAAAAGAAAAAAAAAAGAAAAAGCATTAACAAGGATGACAGAAAACAAACCTTACCATTGTGATTGTTTTTAATTGAAAAATTAGATACTACCTTAACCTTGAAATAAAGAGAATAAACAGTGGAAAACACTTCAACAGCTGTTTGTGAAGTGAGGACTTCATTGTCCTCTGGCACTGTTTCCTTCATCTTTGACCCTTTCACTGCCGACCGTTCTGTTTAGCAGACGTTCACAAGTGCTGGTCTTTTTCAAAAAAAATTTTTTCTTTTTTTTTAACAAAAACACCAATTTGATATCAGAGTATATGGATATCTGTGGAACTGAACGAGTAATTCTGTAGCTCTTTGTTGTAAAGAAAGAGGAAATAGATTGCAGATTAGTGTCTATGGTGAGGTTTTGAATCAAAACAGTTTCAGAGTTGTAGTAATTCGAAGGGATATGCGTAAATACAAAATGTAGACATGCATGCACATGCGCCTACACACACACACACACACACACACACACACACACACAACACACACACACACACACACACACATTGCCACAAAACACAAATACACTCACTAGCAGTCAGAATACACACACACACACACACACACACACACACACACACACACACACACACACACGCACAGAAAATACACAAAATCACTCTCTGTCACATAGGTACATGTATGTGTGCGCATCCACTCAGACAGCTGAAATGACTGTGAGAACAAACTCCTTCCCTGGGATGTCCTGCCGTGGACTGCAAGAAGCTCCAGGCCTCAGCCTGTCTGTCACCGGCACAGCCAACAATCAGTCAGGTACCTCTGACACAACCGGCACAGCCAGCAATCGCTCAGCACCTCTGACACAACCGGCACAGCCAGCAATCAGTCAGCACCTCTGACACAAGCGGCACAGCCAGCAATCAGTCAGCACCTCTGACACAACCGGCACAGCCAGCAATCGCTCAGCACCTCTGACACGACCGGCACAGCCAGCAATCGCACAGCACCTCTGACACAACCGGCACAGCCAGCAATCGCTCAGCACCTCTGACACAACCGGCACAGCCAGCAATCGGTCAGCACCTCTGACACAACCGGCACAGCCAGCAATCGCTCAGCACCTCTGACACAAGCGGCACTGCCAGCAATCAGTCAGCACCTCTGACACAAGCGGCACAGCCAGCAATCAGTCAGCACCTCTGACACAAGCGGCACAGCCAGCAATCGCACAGCCCCTCTGACACAAGCGGCACAGCCAGCAATCGCTCAGCACCTCTGACACAACCGGCACAGCCAGCAATCGCTCAGCACCTCTGACACAACCGGCAAAGCCAGCAATCGCTCGGCACCTCTGACACAACCGGCACAGCCAGCAATCAGTCAGCACCTCTGACACAACCGGCAAAGCCCGCAATCGCTCAGCACCTCTGACACAACTCACAACATAACACTCCTGACGACCTCGTGGTTATACAGGTGTGCTGATGGTTATTCCTCAGTGCATTACTCTCTGCCCTCCACTGCTTGGATGTGTATAGCCAACTCTCTCTCATAACACAGACTTTCCCACTGCTGTCACAATCGTTGTCTGTAACAAAGCCAACCGATCGCACTTGTTGGGCCAGCGCCCCCACCCCTTAGCATTTGTCACGGGTTAAACATCACCTTCAGTTTCAGGCTGGATTCTTGCATACTCTCTACACAAGAAATGTCCATGCAGTTTGGGATCATTTGCATATGAAGGTTCTAGTCTGAAACCTCTTCTTTTTGTTTCTAACTTGCGTGCCTCGTCTATAGTGAACATGGAGAGGGTCCGACTGTAGTGAATATGGAGAGGGTCCGACTGTAGTGAATATGGAGAGGGTCCATCTGTAGTGAATATGGAGAGGGTCCATCTTAGTGAATATGGAGAGGGTCCATCTGTAGTGAAGATGGAGAGGATCCGTCTGTAGTGAATATGGAGAGGGTCCATCTGTAGTGAATATGGAGAGGGTCCGTCTGTGGTGAACATGGAGAGGATCCGTCTGTGGTGAATATGGAGAGGGTCTGTCTGAGGTGAATATGGAGAGGATGCGTCTTGTGTGAATATGGAGAGGGTCCATCTGTAGTGAATATGGAGAGGGTCCGACTGCAGTGAATATGGAGAGGATCCGTCTGTAGTGAATATGGAGAGGGTCCATCTGTAGTGAATATGGAGAGGGTCCGTCTGTGGTGAACATGGAGAGGATCCGTCTGTGGTGAATATGGAGAGGGTCTGTCTGAGGTGAATATGGAGAGGATGCGTCTTGTGTGAATATGGAGAGGGTCCATCTGTAGTGAATATGGAGAGGGTCCGACTGCAGTGAATATGGAGAGGATCCGTCTGTAGTGAATATGGAGAGGGTCCATCTGTAGTGAATATGGAGAGGATCCGTCTGTAGTGAATATGGAGAGGGTCCATCTGTAGTGAATATGGAGAGGGTCTGTCTGTGGTGAACATGGAGAGGATCCGTCTGTGGTGAATATGGAGAGGGTCCATCTGTAGTGAATATGGAGAGGGTCTGACTGTAGTGAACATGGAGAGGATCCGTCTGTAGTGAATATGGAGAGGGTCCATCTGTAGTGCATATGGAGAGGGTCTGACTGTAGTGAATATGGAGAGGGTCTGTCTGAGGTGAATATGGAGAGGGTCCATCTGTAGTGAATATGGAGAGGGTCTGACTGTAGTAAATATAGAGAGGGTCTGTCTGAGGTGAATATGGAGAGGGTCCATCTGTAGTGAATATGGAGAGGGTCCGTCTGTAGTGAATATGGAGAGGGTCCATCTGTAGTGAATATGGAGAGGGTCGTCTGTAGTGAATATGGAGAGGGTGCATCGGAGAGGGTCCGACTGTAGTGAACATGGAGAGGGTCCATCTGTAGTGAACATGGAGAGGGTCCGTCTACTGAAGCGCTGGATTGTGACGTCATGGGGTGGAGATTGAGGAAAGAGACAATGCTCAGAAAGTACGATTGGTTATTCTATGACTGGCTATTACTTCAAGATTGGTTATTAAAGATTGGCTGTTACTTCAAGATTGGCTATTACTTCAAGATTGGTTATTAATTCAAGATTGGTTATTACTTCAAGACTGGCTATTACTTCAAGATTGGTTATTACTCTAAGATTGATTATTACTCTTAAGATTGGTCATTACTTCAAGATTGGTTATTACTCTAAGATAGGCTAT
The DNA here is from genome assembly GCA_033310375.1 of Conus canariensis. Classification (NCBI taxonomy): domain Eukaryota; kingdom Metazoa; phylum Mollusca; class Gastropoda; order Neogastropoda; family Conidae; genus Conus; species Conus canariensis. Next base: position 1,076,465 of record CM065716.1, read on the forward strand.
TACTTCAAGATTGGTTATTACTGTAAGATTGGTTATGACTCTAAGATTTGGCTATTACTTCAAGATTGGTTATTATGTTAGACAGTAGCAGTCTTTTTCCTGACACAAGAGAACAAGCTTTGACATATCAAGCCCCCCCCCCCCCCCCCTCCTCCTCTCCCTTGTTGTTGCTTTAATGCGAGATGGGCAGAGAGCCTTGCACTACCATTTATGTGAGTTTGGCAGCAAAAGGGTTAAAGTTTTTCTCTTCGGCATTAGATATGTGGGTTTTTTGTTGCTTTTTTGTCTCCTCATCAGTCTGTCTTTTCGTCTCCTGTGAAGCTTCTGTACTTGCTTTCTGTTCTTTTTCTTTCTTTCTTACTCTGTTTTCCCCCTCCCATCAGTACACAGAAATAGACTGATGAGGTAAATGAATTTTCAAAGGTATTTAATGTAACATCGCCGGTTAAAATGGACGAACAAACTACAGGACGAAAATGCCTTTTAGAAGTTGTGTCAGTCTCCAGCTTGCAGTTACCTCACTTTAAAACTAACAAGAGAAATGAAGAAGTCAGTGACTGTCTTAAACTAACAAGAGAAATGAAGTCAGTGACTATCTTAAACAAGAGAAATGAAGAAGTCAGTGACTGTCTTAAACTAACAAGAGAAATGAAGAAGTCAGTGACTATCTTAAACTAACAAGGGAAATGAAGAAGTCAGTGACTGTCTTAAACTGAGAAGAGAAATAAAGAAGTCAGTGACTATCTTAAACTAACAAGAGAAATGAAGAAGTCGGTGACTATCTTAAACGAACAAGAGAAATGAAGAAGTCAGTGACTATCTTAAACTAACAAGAGAAATGAAGAAGTCAGTGACTATCTTAAACACTTTATCTAGCAGTTGTAGTCCCAGCGCACCGCTCACACCCTGTATGTCAGACCCTTCCCAGACACCACACAGACAGGCGTGGCGGAAAGCAGCCGTGGTACGCAGTGACCGCTGACCTGATTGCTCTCTTTCAGGGTTGCTGCTGTCGCAGCGTGCTGGCAGGCAGGCCTCCAAGCACCGGGCGGTGTGGGAACGCCTCAAACGGGATCCCCTGCGCCATGAGCGGCGCAAGCAGCGGAACCGGGAGGAGGCCCGGCGCTACAGGGAGCGGCTGATGATGCAGCGGGCGGCGTTCTTGTCTGAGGGGCGAGAACTCTAAGCCATGCCGTTGTTTCTTCCCCTTCCCGCCTTCTGCGGCATTTGATTCACCGTCATGGTGGAAGGCATCACAAACAGCGAGGTCCATGCTGAAAACAAAGCACGGTCTGAAAGAGTTCTAATGAGAACAACATATTGTCTGAAACACTTCAAATGACAACACGCTGTCTGAAACAGTTCTGATGACAACAACACGCTGTCTGAAACAGTTCTGATGACAACAACATACTGGCACCTGTGGTCTGCTGTGCTGGCCATGCTTGGTGTGTGTCGTGTGATCCCTGGCAGCTATGGTCTGCTGTGCTGGCCATGGTCTGACGTGCCCACAGTGAGGACAGGACAACCTGCATTGCCTTGGCCTGGAATGGTTTCCACCCACATCTGACTGGGGTGTAGACCACGTCATCAGTGATCTGCACCAGTGGTGGTGGACGTGTCAGCAGGCGAGTGGCAGCCCCGACCATCGTGTGGCGATATTACAGTGGCCTACGTAGGTCCCAGCTCTACACAGCCAACCAGTTGTGCTCCTGGGTTCCAGAGGATCTCACTGTGTCTGAAGCAGGAAGCCAGCATCCTGTCTTGCCCTGTTGTGTCTGATCCATGTCAACACGCTGCTGCTGTGTAGGATTCCTGCTGCCCTGGCCTCGTTCAGTAGCTGGAGCAGGCTGAGGCAGTGTTCTGCAAGACGCTTCGAAGGTGAAGCTCAGACTCCACAAAGCCTTCAAGATCAGCCAGAGCAAAGACATACAGTACTACATAGAGCCTTCAAGATCAGCCAGAGCAAAGACATAGAGTACTGCATAGAACCTTCAAGATCAACAAGAGCAAAGACATACTGCATGGAGCCTTCGAGATCAGCCAGAGCAAAGACATACAGTACTGCATTGAGCAGTTGAGGGTGCCAACACCATTGCCATGGCCGATTCATCAAGCCGCTTCCTACAGGGACATGTGGACTTCAGCCTGGGCATTGTGACCATTTCCCAGGTCCTTTGTGACAGATTGGCACAGACCAGCACTAAAGGCAAAAAAAAAAGTTTTGGATCTGTGTTTGTGACAACAGTAGTTGATTGAAACAACTTGTGTGAAGAGACAGCAAGGGTCCTAGCCAATACTCTGACCTGCTACAGCTGTGTGGAACACAGAACGAATACCAACTGAGTGATATGTACACATCCATCCCACTCTCCACCCTTCCCCGTTCCTCCCTTCCCCAGCTCACACACACATGCACACTATTCCCACACGCCCCTCTTCCATGGTACCCAAAACACAGGCCTATGTCAAAGACCTCTGGCAAGAGGAATGGACCTTGCAGACGGATAACAAACTATTTAAAATCCGTCCAAACCTGAAAGAGTTTTACCATGTTCCAGAGGCGGCCGTAAAGAAGAAACAGTTCTGTGCCGCTTGCACACAGGCCACTCGTTTTATACCCATTCTTATCTTCTAAAAGGTGAAGAAGCTCCGTGGTGTATTCTATGTCATGATCCACTTACAGTGAAACATATTCTTTTAGATTGTTGGGACTTGCACGATGTGAGACATAAACACTTTACAGCTGAGTCCAGGAAAACCCTGTTCAGAGATGTCCCACCTGACGTGATCTTTGAGTTTCTGAAAGAGATTAACATTTTTCATCTGATTTAAGATTTTGCGGAAGAAAGATTTTTAATGAAGTTTCTGGTGCGTTTTTAGAAGATGTATTTTAAAGAGATGTGTGAAAGGTGGGTTTTTTTTTTTTTTTTTTTTTTTTTTGGATGACTTGTGAGCTGATTTTAACATGGTGACAGCCCTGATATGTCCCTTTGCGGTCGGCTGGGCTATAAGCAACATTACCTTACCTTACCTCTTCCATGGTATCTGTAGGAACCTGTGGCTGAAGCAGGCATACTGTGTGAAGCAGGCATACTGTATGAAGCAGGCATACTGTATGAAGCAGGCATACTGTGTGAAGAAGCAAGATGAAGCAGCATACTGTGTGAAGAAGCAAGATGAAGCAGGCATACTGTGTGAAGAAGCAAGATGAAGCAGGCATACTGTGTGAAGAAGCAAGATGAAGCAGGCATGCTGTGTGAAGCAGACATACTGTGTGAAGCAGGCGTACTGTGTGAAGAAGCAAGATAAAGCAGGCATACTGTGTGAAGAAGCAAGATGAAGCAGGCATACAGTGTGAAGAAGCAAGACGAAGCAGGCATACTGTATGAAGCAGGCATACTGTGTGAAGAAGCAAGATGAAGCAGGCATACTGTGTGAAGAAGCAAGATGAAGCAGGCATACTGTGTGAAGCAGGCATACTGTGTGAAGAAGCAAGATGAAGCAGGCATACTGTGTGAAGAAGCAAGATGAAGCAGGCATACTGTGTGAAGCAGGCATACTGTGTGAAGAAGCAAGATGAAGCAGGCATACTGTGTGAAGCAGCAAGATGAAGCAGGCATACTGTGTGAAGCAGCAAGATGAAGCAGGCATACTGTGTGAAGCAGGCATACTGTATGAAGAAGCAAGATGAAGCAGGCATGCTGTGTGAAGAAGCAAGATGAAGCAGGCATACTGTGTGAAGCAGCAAGATGAAGCAGGCATACTGTGTGAAGCAGGCATACTGTGTGAAGAAGCAAGATGAAGTAGGCATACTGTGTGAAGCAGGCATACTGTGTGAAGAAGCAAGATGAAGCAGGCATACTGTGTGAAGAAGCAAAATGAAGCAGGCATACTGTGTGAAGATGCAAGATGAAGCAGGCATACTGTGTGAAGAAGCAAGATGAAGCAGGCATACTGTGTGAAGAAGCAAGATGAAGCAGGCATACTGTGTGAAGAAGCAAGATGAAGCAGGCATACTGTGTGAAGAAGCAAGATGAAGCAGGCATACTGTGTGAAGCAGGCATACTGTGTGAAGAAGCAAGATGAAGCAGGCATACTGTGTGAAGCAGGCATGCTGTGTGAAGAAGCAAGATGCTGTGAGGGAGAAACTGGTGGTGAAAGGGGCCAACAGTCATGACAGTGTGTGTGTGTGTGTGTGTGTGTGTGTGTGGTGTGTGTGTGTGTGTGTGTGTGTGTGCATTCAGGTGTGAACTTGTCAAGAAAGTCAGTAGTTCTGCTTGTTCGGCATAGTTCCATGGTGTCTTTTTTCTCAGAACACGCTCGTATAAGAAAACCTTATGTTTCTTATTGTACGTGGCATGTTTATTTCTTCCGACAAAACACATTACAAGTCCTACACACTTACATACCCAATCATAGAAACTTGACCAACGTGATACATGCATTTTGAGAACGGGGATGTGAAAAACGGGGAAAGTACATATTAACAGGGTGGGAAAAGAATGGGTAGGTGGAATGATGTGTACTGTTTGAAGGCTTCAGGGCACGTGGAGAAGAGGCTCATTTATCTAGAGTGCTCATGCTGAACGAAGAACTAGTGATATGTAATACATCAGCACTCTGCACATAGACTGACCAATGGCATCGTCAGCTTGAGCAGTCAGAGTGTATTGCTGAAATGGAATATGTCAGCAGCAGTTTCCAAGAAACCAGCATGTGCCGGCCGCCCCCCCCCCCCCCCCCCCCCCCCCCCACATCACTCTAATACAGAAATGGTTGTGACTGACTTGCATTTAGTGAAGATGTACAGTTTCCTTTTGGTGTGTGTGTGTGTGTGTGTGTGTGTGTGTGTGTGTGTGTGTGTGTACTATTTTTCTCTTTTTTTTTTCTTCTTTTTTTCGCTGGGCTTTTTTGTGCTTGTGTTGAAGGTACATTTCAGACTCCTGGAATGACCTATTGTAGCTGAAATAGAGACTTGTGAATTGCTTTCTTGTGTTTGTTTTTCTGTATGTTTGTTGTTTTTTGTTTCTTAAATTCAGTATTATGTTTGTCACAGTTTTAGTCTCTGTCTATTCTCATCTCTCACCCCCCTCTCTCTCTCTCTCTCTCTCTCTCTCTCTCTCTCTCTCTCTCTCTCTCTCTCTCTCTCTATGCCTTGAAGAAAAGAGAAGAATTGTTACTGTGGAGAGAACATTAGGAGTACCATATGTTTTCATAAATTTATCTGTTTTACCTTGTTTTGTGGTCGATACGTCTTGTGTATACTTAGGGATCATGATGAAAAATGTGTGTGTGTGTGTGTGTGTGTGTGTGTGTGTGTGTGTGTGTGTGTGTGTGTATGCGTGAGTATGTGTGTGTGTGTGTGTGTGTGTGTATGCTTGTGTACGTGTGTGTGTGTGTGTGTGTGTGTGTGTGTGTGTGTGTGTGTGTGTGTGTGTGGTTTGTGCGCGTGCAATTGTAAGTGCGAGCGAAATTGTATGTGCGAGCTGTGCGAGTCTGGGAGAGTGCTACATACGGGTGTGATTTTGTAAGTATCTTGCGGTATTCTCAATTTACGATTATACAGTTGGTGTGAGCAAGTTTTGTAAATGAGCGTGATCAGTAGAAATGTTACAGCGTCAGTGTGTGTGATTTCATTTTTGTTTCTTGACCTCATTGCAGATAGGTCGGTGGCCTTTGCAATTAAAATTTTCCGAGTTTCGAGTTTTCTCTCTCTCTCTCTCTCTCTCTCTCTCTCTCTCTCCTCTCTCCTCTCTCTCTCTCTCTCTCTCTCTCTCTCTCTCTCACTCATTTGATATTCCTCTCTGTCTGTCTCTTTGTCTCTGTGTGTCTGCCTCTCTCACTCTCCCCTCTCTCTCTCCTCTCTCTCTCTCTCTCTCTCTCTCTCTCTCTCTCTCTCTCTCTCTCTCTCTGTTTCTGTTTCTGTCCCTGTCGGTCTGTCTGTCTGTATGTCTGTCTGTCTGTCTCTCTCTCTCTTTCTCTCATCTACTTTGTGTAAAGCAATACTCTTGTACTCTTGACTGCTCAAGTGTGTGTGTGTGTGTGTGTGTGTGTGTGTGTGTGTGTGTGTGTGTGTGTGTGTGTGTGTGTGAATTACCACTGTCCTTATCATACAGGTTCATTTTGTATTACTACAATGAACATGATGTCCAATAGATCAAACCTGAGTGAAATGATAGCTCACATTACCTTATAATACTACACTGAACATGATGTCCAATAGATCAAACCTGAGTGAAATGATAGCTCACATTACCTTATAATACTACACTGAACATGATGTCCAATAGATCAAACCTGAGTGAAATGATAGCTCACATTGCCTTATAATACTACACTGAACATGATGTCCAACAGATCAAACCTAATACAAAATAACAGCTCACATTTCTTATGGGACATGTCCCAGACCCACAGCGAACCGTGTGTCGTGACTCTCAAAGACAACAACAACAACAAGATGACAACAACATCAACAACATTATGTCTTGTGGTAGTGACAGATGATCCTGGCTCCAGAAATGATTTCTAAATTAAAACATAAATATTTCCTCATTTTGTCGGACACCCTTTCTGCTTTGGAGGCCATTGCCGACCATAACCTCTGGTACCCTCAATTGCTGAAGTTATCTGAACTGCACACCTCTCTGAGATCAGATGAATATAACTTCGAGGCAACGAAGTAGTTGATGGACTTGCCAAGAATACCACAAGGAAAGAGTTGAGCAGATTGTCTAGCCCTGACACTGATCTGAAACCCAAAACACAGGCTTATGTCACAGACCTCTGGCAAGAGGAATGGAACTCGCAGACGGATTAAAGAAAATATATACAAAATCAGTCCAAACATGAAAGAGTTTTTACCATGTTCCCAAGGCGGCCGTAAAGAAGAAACAGTCCTGTGCCGTTTGTATACAGTCCACTCGTTTTACACCCATTCTTATCTTTTAAAAGGTGAAGAAGATCCGTGGTTCTGTGTCATGGACCACTCACAGTGAAACATGTTCTTTTAGAGTGTTGGGACTTACATGATGTGAGACTTAAACACGTAGCAGCAGACTCCATGAAAACTTGTTCAGAGATGTCCCACCAGATGTAATCTTTAAATTTCTGAAAGAGAATAACATTTTTCATCTGATTTAAGACGGAGGGCATATTTTTAACAACATTTTCTGGTGGGGTTGTAGAAGGTGTGGTTCAAAGGGTTGTGTAAATGTGGGGTTTTTTTTGTTTTGTTTTGTTTTATTTTTTGTTGGTTTGTTTTTGATAATGACGTGAATTGACTTCAGTGTGGTGACAGCCCTGAGGTGGCCCTTTGCGGTCGGCTGGGCTATAAGCAGCATGACCTTATGACCCGATGGTGTTGCTGGCAGTAAAGCGGTGGCTGTGGTGCTGTCTTGCAGTGTGGAGAGGCAGGGTCTACTCTGGCAGGACCAGCCTGACCTGGCAGCGCCTCAAGATGGACCGCGCCCGCCACGAGAGAAAGAAGTGCCAGAACCGCGCCGCCGCCAAGCGCTACAGGGACAAACTGAACCTGATGAAGAGCGGCAGCAGCCTGCCGGAGAACGTTGGCAGCAGTGCCCACAGCGGTCAGCTGCCGGCAGCAGTTTGGCCGCCGCTGGATCCGAACCCTGACCCCGTGTCCTGGCCACAAATCCTGAACGACCTGACCAGCAGTCTGCACACCCTGCCCGAGGAGGGTGCCCCGTCTGAAGTCTGAAGCAGGACAGAACATAGAGGGGGGGAGGGGTGGTGCCCCGTCTGAAGTCTGAAGCAGGACAGAACATAGCAGGGGGTGAGGGGTGGTGCCCCGTCTGAAGTCTGAAGCAGGACAGAACATAGGGGGGAGGGGGGGGGTGAGGGGGGGGGGTGCCCCGTCTGAAGTCTGAAGTAGGACAGAACATAGCGGGGAGAGAGGGGTGGTCCCCGTCTGAAGTCTGAAGCAGGACAGAACATAGCGGGGGGTGAGGGGTGGTGCCCCGTCTGAAGTCTGAAGTAGGACAGAACATAGCGGGGGGTGAGGGTGGTGCCCCGTCTGAAGTCTGAAGTAGGACAGAACATAGCGGGGAGGAGGGGTGGTGCCCCATCTGAAGTCTGAAGTAGGACAGAACATAGCGGGGGGTGAGGGGTGGTGCCCCATCTGAAGTCTGAAGTAGGACAGAACATAGCGGGGAGAGAGGGTGGTGCCCCGTCTGAAGTCTGATGTAGGACAGAACATAGCGGGGGGTGAGGGGTGGTCCCCGTCTGAAGTCTGAAGTAGGACAGAACATAGCGGGGGGTGAGGGGTGATGCCCCGTCTGAAGTCTGAAGCAGGACAGAACATAGGGGGGTGAGGGGTGATGCCCCGTCTGAAGTCTGATGTAGGACAGAACATAGCGGGGGGTGAGGGTGGTGCCCCGTCTGAAGTCTGAAGCAGGACAGAACATTGCGGGGAGAGAGGGGTGGTGCCCCATCTGAAGTTTGAAGCAGGACAGAACATAGCGAGGGGTGAGGGGTGACGCCCCGTCTGAAGTCTGAAGTAGGACAGAACATAGCGGGGGTGAGGGGTGGTGCCCCGTCTGAAGTCTGATGTAGGACAGAACATTAGCAGGGGAGAGGGGTGGTGCCCCATCTGAAGTCTGAAGTAGGACAGAACATAGCGGGGGGTGAGAGGTGGTGCCCCGTCTGAAGTCTGAAGTAGGACAGAACATAGCGGGGGTGAGGGGTGGTGCCCCGTCTGAAGTCTGAAGTAAGACAGAACATAGCGGGGAGAGAGGTGTGGTGTTCCGTCTGAAGCAGTACAGAACATAGCGACGGGGAGGGGGGGGGGGGGGGGGGGGACAGATCTTAAATCTTATACACTCACACACATACATATGTGTACCTACGAACTCTGGCGCGAGTACACGCAGCATGCACGCATACCCACGCACACGCACACATACACACATGCATACACATACACACACATGCACGCACTCACACACACATGCACGCGTGTGCACACGCACACATACACACACACACACACAAACACACACACACACACACACACACACACACACACACACACACACACACACACACACTAAAGTGTGCGCACACATACACACACAAGCGCGCGCACACACACACACACATGCGTGCACACACACCACAACACACACACACACACACACACACACACACACACACACACACACATGCATACGCATACATGCATATTATGCACACACACACACACACACACACACATGTGCTCGTGCACACACATGGGCCTGTGCCCACACATCCATACACTTATATGTGTACATTCACTACACACACATATAATGATGAAAAAAAAGGTACAACCAATGTTAGGTAGGCACTCGAGGTCTGACCAGCGCGTTGGGCTAATGTGTAGGTCAGACATCTGCTAAGTCGTAGCCACGAGGCCGTCTTCTTATATTCTCTCACTTAGTTATTAATTCATTTATCCATCAGCTTCAAATCATGCGCAGTATGGTCTCAAAACTTAGCGGATGTGGTGTAGCGTATATGGACTTGTCAGCACGCAGTGACGCCTCCTTGATGAAACTGAAACTGAAACCGTATGAATATGTTTATGACTCGTGAACACAGAAGTGTGTGTGTCTGTGTCTGTGTGTGTCCTGCGTGTATGTTAGATACTGATTTGTTAAAACTTGTAAAGGGCCCGGTAGCCTATGTTTTTAGGATGGGCGCTATAGAAACTGTCCTCCTTATTATTATTTATCCATTGATGGAGTCTGTGTGAGTGCGTGTGTATGCCCTCCACCCCCAGCAAAACAGCATGATTCCAACAAGTTGATATGTATGCATGTTTGCCAACACCTGTCTTACTGAAAGTCATCGGTATCCTGGAAACTTATGTTTGAATCCTCCTTTAGTTGTCGCCCTCCATGGACCGAGCAGTGCAGAAACATTTCAGCCTGTTGCCGGGAAGAAAACCAAGCGTTGCCCACAAACCTGCTGTCAGGGGAAGCGTGGACAGGTGTTAGGACATGAGCTTCACAGTATAGGGAGACACTGGCAGTGGGGTTTTGTGTTGTGTGTGTGTGTGTGTGTGTGTGTGTGTGTGTGTGTGTGTGTGTGTGTGTGTGTGTGTGTGCATGTGACTTCACAGACAATGAAGAATACCAACAGCCAGTGATGGCGTGATGCCAGGTTTGCCTGAATAATCATGAATCGTGCATGTTTCCAGGACAGGGAGGGAAGAGGTTGGCATTGAAGAAATGACAATGGGTAGTTGTCAGTATAGGCTTTGGAGGGCAACGTGTGTTTATTGAGAAAGACTTTTATGTTGTGCTTGGTGGCTTCACCTGTCTTTCTTTTCGTGGCCACTTTCTCTCTTTCTTTACACGGTCCCTTTCTCTCTTTCTTTACGTAGCCACTTTCTCTCTTTCTCTATGTGGCCACTTTCTCTCTTTCTCTACGTGGCCACTTTCTTTCTTTACGTGGCCACTTTCTTTCTTTACATGGCCACTTTCTCTCTTTCTTTACATGGCTACTTTCTCTCTTTTTTACGTGGCCACTTTCTCTCTCACTTTGCTGCTGTCGCTCTGTCCCGCTCTGTCTCCTGTCTCTGCTTCTCTCTCAGTATCGTCAGTCTGTCTGCCTCACTCTCTCTCGCTCTCTCTCTCTCTCTCTCTCTCTCGTCTCTCTCTCTCTCTCTCTCCTCTCTTCTCTCTCTCTCTCGCTGCCCTGTCTCTGTTTATATGTTTGTCACCCCCTCTCTCTCTCTATCCCTGCCCCCCTCTCTCTCTCTCCCCCTCCCTCTCTCTCTCACTCCCTCTCTCTTTCTCTCTGTTGGTTTCTGTTGTATCTGTTCCTGTCTCAGTCTCTCTCTCTCTCTCTCTCTCTCTCTCTCTCTCTCTCTCTCTTCTCTCTCTCTCTCTCTCTCTCTCTCTCTCTCTTGTTTCTGCCCCTCCGCCAACACTAACCTTCCTCCCCCTACCTCCCACTCCATACCTCCTGGGGTTTTTTGTGTGGTTACACATTCATTTTCTGGACATCACGGTCTAGTGGACATGGGCCAGTAGAACGGGTCATTTTTAACCCCCCCCCCCCCCCCCCTTTTTTTTGTTGTTGAAAATTATGCCAATAAAATTATGTTATTGAATCTGATTCCTTGTCTGTTCATCGTTTTTGACTGAACAAGGAATGCTGGCAAGGTTGGCGTGTGACTTCTATGGGCTGTGCTGGTGGCTGGCTTTTATGTCATGGAGGCCTGTCTCAAAGTGTTGCTCACAACAACAACAACAAAAAGAAAAAAATCCAACCAACTCTGCATCTGCGCCGAATATAGAAGATAAGTGATTGCTCGTTCTTCATTTTTATTGTCCTGAATGTTGCTTATTTTACATGAGGAAGACATAAGAGGTCGAAACGCGTTGTGTTTTGTGTTGTATTTTGTTTGTTCGTATTGTTTTGCGGAATCACTAACAATTCTTTTTAAAGTTTGTTTCAATTTCCGCCTTCAGTCACCTCACTTTGAAAGTAATTGAACTTTCTTGTTGTTGGCTACTTGAAATTCTGCAAACAATACTGGCAGAGTGATTGAACTTTCTTCTTGTTTGCTACTTGAAATCCAGCAAACAGTACTAGCATAGTTATTGAACTTTCTTGTTGTTTGCTACTTGAAATCCAGCAAACTATACTAGCATAGTTATTGAATTTTCTTCTTGTTGGCTACTTGAAATCTAGCAAACTATACTAGCAGAGTGACGCAGTTTTTTTTTGTTTTTTTTTTCATTAATTCTCCGTCTTGACAAGACATGCAGCTAGTTATATAGTGCGCCCCCCCCCCCCCCCCCCCCCCCCCCCCCCCCCACAAACACCAACACACACACGGACCGTGACCTCCGCCCCTATCTCCTCTGCACCCCTCATTTACTCTTCACCATTTTCTTGGCCCCCTCCTACCTCTTTCCTTCTCCGTCCCCCCTCCCCCCCCCCCCCCCCCCTCCAATCATCTGAGATGTACAAAATGAGTCGCTGGAATACTCCTCTTCCAATTTCAGTGCTGCTGCTAGAAAAAGATGGGGCCGTTTTCTTCACATGTTGATCTGTTGGAGGCAGGGACACGAAGGGGAGGGGAGGGGGGGGGGGGGGGGGGGGGGTAGGACCCTCCACACCCACTGCTGTGTCTGTGTTGTGACAGAGGACAGACGTTGTGGATGTTCAGTGGTAGTGAGTGTGTAGTGGTAGCCCCCCGCCCCTCTCTCTGTGCCCAGTGGCGGCAGGACAGACAGTAACGCGAGGTTTCTCCTTTGCTTGGTTTCAGCCTGGGCGGCAAGGGAGAAGAAGCGGGAGGTGAACAGGCGGTACTATGAGAAGATTCAGAAAGACCCCGAGCGCTTCCAGCGGATGAAACAGCAGCAGAAGCAGTACAGAGAGACTCGCTACAAAACCATCCGCAGGCTTAGAAAGCAGCAGCTGAGGCACGGCGCACAGCCCTTAGCTCAGGAGGGGCTTGGGGAAAACGCTCACGCCATGTGACGTCACATCCCCTGGCCAGATGTCTGATGACCGGACTGAACCCAAATTAGGCTAAGGTAGTCCTGAGATTGAGCTTAAGGGAGGGTACCCGAGGACAAGTTTTTGAAGTGGAGGTCACCCGAGGACAAGTTTTTGAAGTGGATGTTTGAGGTAGATTACAGAGTGAGACGTTTTCAAGGCGGTAAAATCACAGGTCAATGTCGTCGATGTCAGCTGTCTCTGTGCTTCGCTCCCTTCTGCTCTCTCACCTCCTCGCCAACGATCCTGGTGCATCCTGTAGTGACTGAAACATCACCATCTGCAGCAAGGAAATCACATGATGACACCACTCTTCTCTTTTTCTTTTTTTTTTACTGCCCCTCTGTGTGTGTGTGTGTGTGTGTGTGTGTGTGTGTGTGTGTGCGCGCGCGCGTGCGCGTGCGTGTATGTGTGTGTGTGTGTGTGTGTGCGCGAGAGACATGCACCCTTACCTCCACCTCATTCTACCCTCTTTCCATCTTCACATCAATTTGGTTGCAAGTACCAAGGTCAAAGGCGCGTCAGTAACAGAAGAGGTACGGTTAGGAGGCTGAACTGCTTGCAGAAATCAGTCTGTCCCTCCATCCTCCCCCACTCCCCTCCCCCTTCATCCTTAGCACTCACCTTCATTTGATTCCTCCCCCTCCTGCCCCCCCCCCCCCCCCCCTCCCCTGGACAGTGTCTGCTTTTTTCAGTCAGGTTTATTGATACACGCAACAGTGAACAAAGATGTCATGTGTGTGTGTGTGTGTGTGTGTGTGTGTGTGGTGTGTGTGTGTGTGTGTGTGTGTGTTTGAACTGTACAAAGAGTTTGAAAGTCAGTTGCTTCACTCTGTGTGTGTGTGCGTGTTTTGAACTGTCCAAAGTGTTTGAAAGTCTGTTACTTCACTCTGTGTGTGTTTTTTTTTAACTGTCCAAAGTGATTGAAAGTCTGTCACTTCACACTGGGTGTGTATGTGTGGGTGTATTAAGGGGGAGGGGGGGGGGAGTTAACAAGCGAAAGGCCATTTGAATCTTACTTGTTCATTTATAGTAACAGCTAGTTCATACAGTATTTTACTATATTGTATGTGATGTACATTCATAAAATGGTCTATACATTTACATACATAGTTTGATAGAAATCCATAAATACAGACGTGACATGGTTCATAAACATAAACGTGACATGGTTTAACGACTGGTTCCAATCACCAGAAAGTTGAAATCCTTTTGGACAAAATTTCATTTTCAGGTGGGTTTAACATTGCAGAGGAGCAGCTAACTGGAATTCTCCACAGAAGTGAACCCAGGACAACTTCCAATTAGAAGCTGTCTGGCAATAATTTCTAGATCCCACAAGTGCTTGTTTTGAACATTATTTTGTCTCTTAGGCTCTGCAAATTGAGCTTGTGCTTGTTTTATGGTGAATTCAATTACATCTCTTTAAGATTTATTTGATTTGCATGTAGCAAAGTTGAAATGAACAAGAATGTCATTCGTATCAACGCTAGATATATTCTATGAGAAAAAGAGAACAAACGAAAGAAAAAGAGTGAAAAAAGTAAACAAATAAAGTTGAAAATGTTGTAAATGAAGGATACATTATTCCTATACAGAATTGTACATGGAGTGTAGTCTAATCACAGTTGTTGTTTTTTTTAATCCATCACTGCCAAAAGCTTTCTGGAGCAAAACGGGCATTCGGTGAGAGCATTTCTTGCCAGTAGTGGAGTTATTTCCCTTCTGTTTTTACTGGTGAAGCTGGTTTCTTTACATCATGTTGTCATGTGTGTCGTCATTCTGGAAATGTTCTGGTTTATAGATGCACAGAGTGCAATTTGGCCCGGAAGATGTCCTGGCTTCGGCAGTAAAGGGGTTAACATTGACAGTGATGCCCTTTTTTTTCTGGGTGTTCTGTTACACTGATGTTTACAAATAAAAACAAATTCAAGATTTTTTTCATGTGGTTATGGGGAGTACCCAGCAATGCTGTCATGATGGATTAACACCATTCTGTCAGTGTCCTCATGTGTTTTATTCTGTCAGTAGCATCATGTGTTTTATTATGATGGATTAGCACCATTCTGTCAGTGTCCTCACGTGTTTTATTCTGTCAGTGTCCTCACGTGTTTTATTCTGTCAGTGTCTCAGTGTTTTACTCTGTCAGTGTCCTCACGTGTTTTATTCTGTCAGTGTCCTCACGTGTTTTATTCTGTCAGTGCTCTCAGGTGCTTTATTCTGTCAGTTCCTCATGTGTTTTATTCTGTCAGTGTCCTCATGTGTTTTATTCTGTCAGTGTCCTCAGGTGTTTTATTCTGTCAGTGTCCTCATGTGTTTTATTCTGTCAGTGTCCTCAGTGTTTTACTCTGTCAGTATCCTCAGGTGTTTTATTCTGTCAGTGTCCTCAGTGTTTTACTCTGTCAGTGTCCTCATGTGTTTTATTCTGTCAGTGTCCTCATGTGTTTTATTCTGTCAGTGTCCTCAGGTGTTTTACTCTGTCAGTGTCCTCAGGTGTTTTACTCTGTCAGTGTCCTCAGGTGTTTTATTCTGTCAGTGTCCTCAGTGTTTTATTCTGTCAGTGTCTTTAGTGTTTTACTCTGTCAGTGTCCTCAGTGTTTTATTCTGTCAGTGTCCTCAGGTGTTTTATTCTGTCAGTGTCCTCATGTGTTTTATTTGTCAGTGTCCTCAGGTGTTTTATTCTGTCAGTGTCCTCATGTGTTTTATTCTGTCAGTGTCCTCAGGTGTTTTATTCTGTCAGTATCCACATGTGTTTTATTGTCAGTGTCCTCAGGTGTTTTATTTGTCAGTGTCCTCATGTGTTTTATTCTGTCAGTGTCCTCATGTGTTTTATTCTGTCAGTGTCCTCAGGTGTTTTATTCTGTCAGTGTCCTCAGGTGTTTTATTCTGTCAGTGTCCTCAGGTGTTTTATTCTGTCAGTGATCCTCAGGTGTTTTATTTGTCAGTGTCCTCATGTGTTTTATTCTGTCAGTGTCCTCAGGTGTTTTATTCTGTCAGTGTCCTCAGTGTTTTATTCTGTCAGTGTCCTCAGGTGTTTTATTCTGTCAGTGTCCTCATGTGTTTTATTCTGTCAGTGTCCACATGTGTTTTATTGTCAGTGTCCTCATGTGTTTTATTCTGTCAGTGTCCTCAGGTGTTTTATTCTGTCAGTGTCCTCATGTGTTTTATTCTGTCAGTGTCCTCAGGTGTTTTATTCTGTCAGTGTCCTCAGGTGTTTTATTTCTGTCAGTGTCCTCAGTGTTTTATCTGTCAGTGTCCTCATGTGTTTTATTCTGTCAGTGTCCTCAGTGTTTTATTCTGTCAGTGTCCTCATGTGTTTTATTCTGTCAGTGTCCTCAGTGTTTTATTCTGTCAGTGTCCTCAGGTGTTTTATTCTGTCAGTGTCCTCAGGTGTTTTATCTGTCAGTGTCCTCATGTGTTTTATTCTGTCAGTGTCCTCCTGTGTTTTATTCTGTCAGTGTCCTCATGTGTTTTACTCTGTCAGTGTCCTCATGTGTTTTACTCTGTCAGTATCCTCATGTGTTTTATTATGACGGATTAGCACCATTCTGTCAGTATCCACATGTGTTTTATTGTCAGTGTCCTCAGGTGTTTTATTCTGTCAGTGTCCTCAGATGTTTTATTCCGTCAGTGTCCTCATGTGTTTTATTCTGTCAGTATCCCCGTGTTTTACTCTGTCAGTGTCCTCATGTGTTTTATTGTCAGTGTCCTCAGTTGTTTTATTATGACGGATTAGCACCATTCTGTCAGTGTCCACATGTGTTTTATTGTCAGTGTCCTCAGGTGTTTTATTCTGTCAGTATCCACATGTGTTTTATTCTGTCAGTGTCCTCATGTGTTTTATTATGACTGATTAGCACCATTCTGTCAGTGTCCACATGTGTTTTATTGTCAGTGTCCTCAGGTGTTTTATTGTGTGGCATCTGTTCTCGTCATGGAATCGTGAATTTCGCTTGTTTGGTTTGGTTTGGCAGTAAGAAAAAAAAATTTTTAACAAGGTCTGATTTGAATTTCCTCAGATGGGGATTTGCCATTTCTGACAGTCAAATTGTCTGTCTGGACATAGACATTGTTGTACGTACCGGAGCTTTTGCCTTCATTATTTATTGATGTCCATTCATCCGTTTCACTGTGTCTGTGTGGAAAAACTCTGTAATTTGATAACAATGAAACAAACCAGACGACGTGGCACAGTGGGTAGGTAGCCTTGCCAACTTGCGAACCGGGAGGTCAGAGGTTCGATTCCCGCCAGAGGTCTTGGTGGGAGGTTTGGTCTTCAATCAACTCCTGCACACAGTTTGTGCCATGGATCCAGTGAGAAGTCTGGAACCATGCTGTCGACTTTCAGCTGCTTCATGTCTGTGTCTGCGAGCCTTGATCCCATTGAAACGACCGCTTCAGTCAGTAGCCTCTTGAGCCTGGTATATGTCTGTGTCTGCAAGCCTTGATCCCATTGAAATGACCGCTTCAGTCAGTAGTCTCTTGAGCCTGGTTTATGTCTGTGTCTGCCAGTCTTGATCCCATTGAAACGACCACTTCAGTCAGTAGTCTCTTGAGCCTGGTTTATGTCTGTGTCTGTGAGCCTGGTTTATGTCTGTGTCTGTGAGCGCCTTGATCCGATTGAAACGACCGCTTCAGTCAGTAGTCTCTTGAGCCTGGTTTATGTCTGTGTCTGTGAGGGCCTTGATCCCATTGAAACGACTGCTTCAGTCAGTGGTCTCTTGAACCTGGTTTATGTCTGTGTCTGTGAGCCTTGATCCCATTGAAACGACCGCTTCAGTCAGTGGTCTCTTGAACCTGGTTTATGTCTGTGTCTGTGAGCCTTGATCCCATTGAAACGACCGCTTCAGTCAGTGGTATCATGAACCTGGTTTATGTCTGTGTCTGTGAGCCTTGATCCCATTGAAACGACCGCTTCAGTCAGTGGTCTCATGAACCTGGTTTATGTCTGTGTCTGTGAGCCTTGATCCCATTGAAACGACCGCTTCAGTCAGTAGTCTCTTGAACCTGGTTTATGTCTGTGTCTGTGAGCCTTGATCCCATTGAAACGACCGCTTCAGTCAGTAGTCTCTTGAACCTGGTTTATACTGTAATTTCTTGTGAGTGGAGGTGTAGAATGGAGCCATATCATGTGCTGGTCGTTCAGGGTGGACATCCATAGAGAAAAAACTACCTTAGAGGATGTTCTGAAGATTTGCAATAGAAAGAAAAAGAAGAACAGAAATCGTCAACGTTTCGGTAATGCTATGGAATTTCATAGCATTTATTTCATCATCCGCATCATCCGCATTCTCATTGACCATCACAAAAATAAAAAACAAATTAAGACTAAATAATTCCATGGTCCTTCATGTCCTTCTCAAGATATAACCTTGGTTCCTCCCCCCCCCCTCCCCTCCCCCGCACACACACATTCCCAACGCCCCTACTGGTGATGAGGTCATGTCAGAATCATCAGTATTTTTGGCCAGTTGAAGGGGGGAGGGGGGGGTGGCAGGGGGGAGGATGAGGGAGGGAGGGGGCGATTGTTATGGGACTGACATGATCACATCCTCCATGGGAGCCCCATTCATGCTGGTTCCATGACCAAGAGGTTGGTGTCATCACTAGAGGGCTCAGTGAGCGGTGTCCCAACAGGCACCACTGACTACCACCATCACAGTGACAGCACAGGGGAGTGTCTCTGACTGATGACCTCTTGACGACGACCTGAGGTAGCTGCTAAGTTGGGGGGGGGGGGAGGGGGGGGCACCACCGTCACAGTGACAGCACAGGGGAGTGTCTCTGACTGATGACCTCTTGACGACGACCTGAGGTAGCTGCTATGTTGGGGGGAGGGGGGGGGGGGGGGGAGAGGGGGCACCACCGTCACAGTGACAGCATAGGGGAGTGTCTCTGACTGATGACCTCTTGACGACGACCTGAGGTAGCTGCTATGTTGGGGGGGGGGGGGGGGGGGAGGGAGGGGGGGGCACCACCGTCACAGTGACAGCACAGGGGAGTGTCTCTGACTGATGACCTCTTGACGACGACCTGAGGTAGCTGCTATGTTGGGGGGGGGGGGGGGGGGGGGGCACCACCATCACAGTGAATGTCACAGGGGAGTGTCTCTGACTGATGACCTCAGGACGACGACCTGAGGTAGCTGCTGTGTGTGTGTTGGGGGGGGGGGGGGGGGCACCACCGTCACAGTGACAGTCACAGGGGAGTGTCTCTGACTGATGACCTCAGGACGACGACCTGAGGTAGCTGCTTGTGTGTGTGTGTGTGTGGGGGGGGGGGGGGGGGGGGGGGCACCACCGTCACAGTGACAGTCACAGGGGAGTGTCTCTGACTGATGACCTCAGGACGACGACCTGAGGTAGCTGCTGTGTGTGTGTGTGTGTGTGGTGGGGGGGGGGGGGGGGGGGGGGCACCACCGTCACAGTGACAGTCACAGGGGAGTGTCTCTGACTGATAACCTCAGGACGACGACCTGAGGTAGCTGCTGTGTGTGTGTGTGGGGGGGGGGGGGGGGGAGGGGCACCACCATCACAGTGACAGCACAGGAGAGTGTCTCTGACTGGGGACCTCATGACGACGACCTGAGGTAGCTGCTGTGTTGGGGGGGGGGGGGGGGGGGCACCACCATCACAGTGACAGCACAGGGGAGTGTCTCTGACTGATGACCTCATGACGACGACCTGAGGTAGCTGCTGTGTTGGGGGGGGGGGGGGGGGGCACCACCATCACAGTGACAGCACAGGGGAGTGTCTCTGACTGATGACCTCTTGACGACGACCTGAGGTAGCTGCTGTGTTAGGGGGGAGGGGGGAGAGCACCACCATCACAGTGACAGCACAGGGGAGTGTCTCTGACTGATGACCTCAGGATGACGCCCTGAGATAGCTGCTGTGTTGGGGGGGGGGGGGGGGGGGGCAGGACTGCAGGAGATGACACTGGGTGTAGCTGTGTGAGGGAAAGATGGAATGACGGGCGTAGAAATGGCGCCACTGAAGGAGTGTGGAAGATGAGGGGGGGGGGGGGGAGAGAGGTAGAGAGAAAGATACAGAGAGAGAGAGAGGGAGGGGGGGGGAAGAGATAGAGAAAAAGGAGAGAGGGGGGAGAGAAAGGGAGCGAGAGAGAGGAGGAGGAGAGAGAGAGAGGCAGAGAGGGAGAAGCTTTGTTTTATACATTACAAGAGTAATGCCTGCTTTTATCTAATCTGACACAATTCCAGCATTTCACACACACAGTCCCTTGTCATCTTTTACCATTTTTGCTACAAAACTGAACCTGCTACCGTTGTAAGAGTTATTGATTTTGAATTTTTGTGTTAATATTGCAGGGTGTGTGTGTGTGTGTGTGTGTGTGTGTGTGTGTGTGTGTGTGTGTGTGTGTGCTGAGTTTAAATTAAAAAAAAATCATGCAATTTCCAAGTAGTAGTATATATGTACATCTACATAAAAGATCTAAGATTTCATTTTCTGTTGGCATGCAATAGTTTTTATACTCAGAAAGGTAGTGTTTGTAACTTTTTCTTAATTGTTGCACATTAACGAATCTTTTTATTTTCCTGGTATTAAGAGGGAGACAGTTTTATTTTCATAACTTTTATTATTGATTTACTATACTGAAAGACTGTGACAACAAACTCTGCTTTTAAACAGGGTATCTGCTATTGTTAAAAACAAGTGAGTCCATTTGGTATCTTTTATGACTCGAAGAAACACTTTCTTATTGTCTGTCTGTCCCTCTCTCTCTCTCTCTCTCTCTCTCTCTCTCTCTCTCTCTCTCTCTCTCTCTCTCTCTCTCTCTCTCTCTGTCAGTCGTTCTCCATCCCTTTCTCCTTCCCACCCTCCTACACTCTCTACCTCTAAATATGTATTGTATCATTCATTCTGGATTGTTAAATATTCACTGGGATACGCAGTTTCGGGCGATGTTTTCTTTAATATATTTGCAGACTTCGTGTGAGGGCTGGATTTTTTTTTAAAACCCACTCATTTTGTGCTTATTCCTTTCCCTCAATAAATAACGTTTCGTTCGTTCTTTCGTTGTCTATGTATGTCTGTCCGTCTCTCTCGCTCTGTCTTTCTCTCTCTGTCTCTCTCTCTATGTCTCTCTCTGTCTGTCTGTCTATCTATCTGTCTGTCTGTCTGTCTCTCTCTCTCTCTCTCTCTCTCTCTCTCTCTCTCTCTCTCTCCTCTCTCTCTCTCTCTTGTACCAAGGTGACAGGCAGATCATTTCAGATTTTCAGTACAGTGTTTGCAAAAACAAAACAAACAAACAAAAAAGTAGTAAATAAATACACACAACCTTAAATAGACTTGTTTCCGTTTGTTAGGTTTAGATTCAGAGACACAAATACTTGTGTGGGTGTGGGTGTGTGCGAGCGCGCGCATGCACACAAAAGAGAGAGACAGATAGAGAGAGAGACAGATGACAGATGTATAATTGGTTTCCCATTAGACCAGTGGTTCCTGTGAAAACTGCTGTCTGACAAGCATGCATCTTCACATGCCATTCACGAAGGGAGTCGGTATTTCTCAGATGCTCTGGCATTTCTAAGAGAAAATCCATTGCCAGGGAATGCCATGATGATCTGAACATCAGTGTTGTCAACATCAGAGCTAAAATCCATTGCCAGGGAATGCCATGATGATCTGAACATCAGTGTTGTCAACATCAGAGCTAAAATCCATTGCCAGGGAATGCCATGATTATCTGTACGACATCAGTGTTGTCAAAATCGGGGCATGGTTATAATGGATAGTAAATCCATTGCCAGGGAATGCCTTGATTATCAGGACGACATCAGTGTTGTCAACATCAGGGCATGGTTGTAATGGATAGTCTGATTTGCATGTGGCTGTGTTGATGTGCATCCTGCAGATTCCAGACTATAGACCAGTACCTGTATGTCGTATTCCGGCCAGAGCCTCATGATGTGAAGTGCCCTACATTGTGTGAAGTTTAGGATCCCCCTAGGTGAAGCCCAGATTGTACACTTGACCTCAGAGCCTCATGATGTGAAGTGCCCTACATTGTGTGAAGTTTAGGATCCCTAGGTGAAGCCCAGATTGTACACCTGACCTCAGAGCCTCATGATGTGAAGTGCCCTACATTGTGTGATGCTTGGGATCCCTAGGTGAAGCCCAGATTGTACACCTGACTTCAGAGCCTCATGATGTGAAGTGCCCTACACTGTGTGATGTTTGGGATCCCTAAGTGAAGCCCAGATTGTACACATGACCTACAGTCGTGTCAAGGGTTTGTATCTGCGCAGCTTAAAAATTGATAATTTAGTGAACACAGCAATCAGCTATATATACGTCACATCATGTTTTGGCTCAGTGTGCTGAGGTATCGTCACATTGACATCTGGTCTATGAGGCTGAGGTATCCTCACATTGACATCTGGTCTATGAGGAGGTATCGTCACATTGACATCTGGTCTATGAGGCTGAGGTATCCTCACATTGACATCTGGTCTATGAGGAGGTATCGTCACATTGATACCTGGTCTATGAGGAGGTATCGTCACATTGACATCTGGTCTATGAGGAGGTATCGTCTCATTGACATCTGGTCTATGAGGAGGTATCGTCACATTGATATCTGGTCTATGAGGAGGTATCGTCTCATTGATATCTGGTCTATGAGGCTGAGGTATCGTCACATTGACATCTGGTCTATGAGGTTGAGGTATCGTCATATTGATATCTGGTATATGAGGAGGTATCGTCTCATTGACATCTGGTCTATGAGGAGGTATCATCACATTGACATCTGGTCTTGAGGAGTTATCGTCACATTGAATCTGGTCTATGAGGTACGGTATCGTCACATTGACATCTGGCTGTGGGGAGGTATGTCACATTGACATCTGGTCTATGAGGCTAGACGTATCGTCACATTGACATCTGGTCTATGGGTGAGGTATCGTCACATTGACATCTGGTCTATGAGGCTGAGGTATCGTCACATTGACATTTGGTCTATGAGGAGGTATCATCACATTGACATCTGGTCTATGAGGTGAGGTATCGTCACATTGCATCTGGTCTATGAGGGAGGTATCTCACATTGACATCTGGTCTATGAGGAGGTATCGTCACATTGGCTCTGGTCTATGAGGCTGAGGTATCGTCACATTGAATCTGGTCTATGAGGAGGTATCATCACATTGACGTCTGGTCTATGAGGTGAGGTTCGTCACATTGATATCTGGTGTATGAGGAGGTATCGTCACATTGACATCGGTCTGTGAGGAGATGTCGTCTCATTGATATCTGGTCTATGAGGAGGTATCGTCACATTGATATCAGGTCTATGAGGAGGTATCGTCTCATTGATATTGGTCTATGGAGTATCGTCACATGAATGGATGAGGAGGTATCGTCACATTGATATCTGGTCTATGAGGAGGTATCGTCACATTGACATCTGGTTTATGAGGAGGTATCGTCACATTGACATCTGGTCTATGAGGAGGTATCGTCACATTGACATCTGGTCTATGAGGCTGAGGTATCGTCACATTGACATCTGGTCTATGAGGAGGTATCGTCACATTGACATCTGGTCTATGGGTAGGTATCGTCACATTGCATTGGTCTATGAGGCTGAGGTATCGTCACATTGACATCTGCTCTATGAGGAGGTATCGTCACATTGACATCTGGTCTATGAAGAGGTATCGTCACATTGGCATGTGGTCTATGAGGCTGAGGTATCGTCACATTGACATCTGGTCTATGAGGAGGTATCATCACATTGACATCTGGTCTATGAGGCTGAGGTATCGTCAAATTGATATCTGGTCTATGAGGAGGTATCGTCACATTGACATCTGGTCTGTGAGGAGGTATCGTCACATTGATATCTGGTCTATGAGGAGGTATCTCTCATTGATATCTGGTCCATGAGGAGGTATCGTCACATTGACATCTGGTCTATGAGGAGGTATCGTCACATTGACATCTGGTCTATGAGGAGGTATCGTCACATTGACATCTGGTTATGAGGAGGTATCGTCACATTGACATCTGGTCTATGAGGAGGATCGTCACATTGACATCTGGTCTATGAGGAGGTATCGTCACATTGACATCTGGTCTATGAGGAGGTATCGTCACATTGACATCTGGTCTATGAGGCTGAGGTATCGTCACATTGACATCTGGTCTATGAGGAGGTATCGTCACATTGACATCTGGTCTATGAGGCTGAGGTATCGTCACATTGACATCTGGTCTATGAGGAGGTATCATCACATTGACATCTGGTCTATGAGGCTGAGGTATCGTCACATTGATATCTGGTCTTGAGGAGGTATCGTCACATTGACATCTGGTCTATGAGGAGGTATCGTCACATTGACATCTGGTCTATGAGGAGGTATCGTCACATTGGCATCTGGTCTATGCGGAGGTATCGTCACATTGACATCTGGTCTATGAGGCTGAGGTATCGTCACATTGACATCTGGTCTATGAGGCTGAGGTATCGTCACATTGACATCTGGTCTATGAGGAGGTATCGTCACATTGACATCTGGTCTATGAGGCTGAGGTATCGTCACATTGACATCTGGTCTATGAGGAGGTATCATCACATTGACATCTGGTCTATGAGGCTGAGGTATCGTCACATTGGCATCTGGTCTATGAGGAGGTATCGTCACATTGACATTTGGTCTATGAGGCTGAGGTATTGTCACATTGGCATCTGGTCTATGAGGAGGTGTCGTCACATTGACATCTGGTCTATGAGGCTAACGTATCGTCACATTGACATCTGGTCTATGAGGTGAGGTATCGTCACATTGACATCTGGTCTATGAGGAGGTATCGTCACATTGACATCTGGTCTATGAGGAGGTATCGTCACATTGACATCTGGTCTATGAGGAGGTATCGTCACATTGACATCTGGTCTATGAGGAGGTATCGTCACATTGACATCTGGTCTATGAGGAGGTATCGTCACATTGACATCTGGTCTATGAGGAGGTTCGTCACATTGACATCTGGTCTATGAGGCTAAGTATCGTCACATTGACATCTGGTCTATGGCTGAGGTATCGTCACATTGACATCTGGTCTATGAGGCTGAGGTATCGTCACATTGACATTTTTCTACTGGTCTATGAGGAGGTATCATCACATTCACATCTGGTCTATGAGGCTGAGGTATCGTCACATTGACATCTGGTCTATGAGGAGGTATTGTCACATTTACATCTGGTCTATGAGGAGGTATCGTCACATTGGCATGTGGTCTATGAGGCTGAGGTATCGTCACATTGACATCTGGTCTATGAGGAGGTATCGTCACATTGACATCTGGTCTATGAGGAAGAGGTATCGTCACATTGATATCTGGTCTATGAGGGAGGTATCGTCACATTGACATCTGGTCTGTGAGGAGGTATCGTCACATTGAATCTGGTCTATGAGGGAGGTATCGTCACATTGATATCTGGTCTATGAGGAGGTATCGTCACATTGACATCTGGTCTGTGAGGAGGTATCGTCACATTGATATCTGATCTTGAGGAGGTATCGTCACATTGATATCTGGTCTATGAGGAGGTATCGTCACATTGACATCTGGTCTATGAGGCTAGGTATCGTCACATTGACATCTGGTCTTGAGGAGGTATCGTCACATTGACATCTGGTCTATGAGGAGGTATCGTCACATTGCATCTGGTCTATGAGGCTGAGGTATCGTCACATTGACATCTGGTCTATGAGGCTGAGGTATCGTCACATTGACATCTGGTCTATGAGGAGGTATCGTCACATTGACATCTGGTCTATGAGGTGAGGTATCGTCACATTGACATCTGGTCTATGAGGAGGTATCGTCACATTGACATCTGGTCTATGAGGAGGTATCGTCACATTGATATCTGGTCTATGAGGAGGTATCGTCACATTGACATCTGGTCTGTGAGGAGGTATCGTCACATTGATATCTGGTCTATGAGGAGGTATCGTCACATTGACATCTGGTCTATGAGGAGGTATCGTCACATTGATATCTGGTCTATGATGAGGTATCGTCACATTGCTATATGGTCTATGAGGAGGTATCGTCACATTGATATCTGGTCTATGAGGAGGTATCGTCACATTGACATCTGGTCTATGAGGCTGAGGTATCGTCACATTGATATCTGGTCTATGAGGCTGAGGTATCGTCACATTGATATCTGGTCTGTGAAGAGGTATCGTCACATTGACATCTGGTCTATGAGGCTGAGGTATCGTCACATTGATATCTGGTCTGTGAGGAGGTATCATCACATTGATATCTGGTCTATGAGGCTGAGGTATCGTCACATTGATATCTGGTCTATGAGGAGGTATTGTCACATTGACATCTGGTATATGAGGAGGTATCGTCACATTGACATCTATGAGGCTGAGGTATCGTCACATTGACATCTGGTCTATGAGGAGGTATCGTCACATTGACATCTGGTCTATGAGGAGGTATCGTCACTGTGACATCTGGTCTATGAGGAGGTGTCATCACATTAACATCTGGTCTATGTGGAGGTACCGTCACATTGACATCTGGTATTTGAGCCATACAACTGTCAGCTGGTGTTCTGCACGAAGAAAAATTAATCCGTGTTATTCTTCCAAAGATCCATTTTATGGATAGAATGCTCTTGTCTTTTTATATATATATATCTATATGTTTTTTTATTTTATCAAGGGGTGCCTCCTGTTTTTCAGAACATTTTGTTGTCCTAACATTACAGTACTCCCCTTACCTGTTTGTGACAGTTACCCAGCGGTAAAGTGTTTATACTCTGGGGCCTTCAGTTATTGCTGGTTAAAGGTCGACATTACGTGATTGCGCTTTCATCTGCTCTTGCTTTCCGTGTTGAGAATACGCGCGCATGTACACACACACACACACACACACACACACACACCACACACACACACACACACACACTCTCTCTCTCTCTCTCTCTCTCTCTCTCTCTCTCTCTGTGTGTGTGTGTGTGTGTGTGTGTGTGTGTGTGTGTGTGTGGTGTGTGCACCACACGAAACACATTAACCACGGAAATGTTAAGCGACTTTTCCAGCTGGTGAAATTGATGGCATCCTGAAGACTGCTGCAGTCTGTGAGCTGTCAAACAACTCATGCCCCAGTCTTCCAACCCTCAGTGCCCCAGTCTTCCAACCCTCAGTGCCCCAGTCTTCCAACCCTCAGTGCCAGGATACAGGAAGCCAGGGTGTTGGCAACTTGGATGATCATGACCTGTAAGAATACCACACATCACAGGTCATGACCTGTAAGAACGCCACACATCACAGGTCATGACCTGTCAGAGCGCCACACATCACAGGTCATGACCTGTAAGAACGCCACGCATCACAGGTCATGACCTGTAAGAACGCCACACATCACAGGTCATGACCTGTCAGAACGCCACACATCACAGGTCATGACCTGTTAGAACGCCACACATCACAGGTCGTGACCTGTCAGAACGCCACACATCACAGGTAGAACGCCACACATCACAGGTCATGACCTGTCAGAACGCCACACATCACAGGTCATTGGGCTCTCGTGGTACACCCATTCTTATCTTTTAAAAAGTGAAGAAGCTCCGTGGTGCATTCCATGTCATGTGCCATTTACAGTGAAATATATTCTTTTAGTGTGTTTGGACTTTTTTATGGTGTGAGACATAAACACTTCACAGCAGACTCCATGAAAACCTTGTTCAGAGATGTCCCCCCTGATGTGATATTAATTTTGGATTTCTGAAAGAGATCACCAACTTTCATCTAATCTAAGATTGAAAAAAGAAAAAAAAATTAACGAAATTTCTTGTGAGTTTTTAGGTGAAATTTAATGTGTTGAGTGGATGTTTTCGTTCTGTTTTGGTTTGGTTTGGGTTTTTTTTTTGTTTGTCTTTAATGAGTTGAGGGTTGACTTCAACACGGTGACAGCCCTGATATGGCCTTTTGCGGTCGGCTGGGTTATAAGCAACATTTCTCTCCCTCACTCCCTCCCCCCCCCCCCCTCCCCCACAAAGGAGATGCCATGAAGATGCAGCAATCCTGTGTATGCACCCAGTTGTCCTAATATCTTCCATCGTGTATTTATCAAAACAGAAATACTGAGATTTTTTTTTTTGTCCCACTTCACTCGGGTGTCGGCTTGGCTCAGTGGTAGAACACCAGTTCACAGTCAGGTGTTGCAAGTTTAAATCCTGCTGACATCCAGGGCAAAAAAAAAAGCCATTTTCAGTGCCCCCTTTAGCGTACTAGTGGAAACAGTGTAATGACTGACAGGTTCCCCACACCCCACCCCCACCCCCATATCTCCGGGGCGGTTATCCCTATCTACTGTATTACCATTCTACTGGACCATTCCTGCCAGAGTGTACATCCAGACTTGACGTCTACAGCCATGAGAATGCAACCTCTGTCAGGAGGAGGTCTGAAAACACCAACTTTCCCAAACACTCGCCGACCTCCAACGTTCCTTCCATAGAATGCAACGTCTGTCCGGAGGTCTGAAAGCACCAACTTTCCCAAACACTCGCCGACCTCCAACGTTCCTTCCATAGAAAGCGACGTCTCTCGGGAGGTCTGAAAGCACCAACTTTCCCAAACACTCGCCGACCTCCAACGTTCCTTCCATAGAATGCGACGTCTGTCGGGAGGTCTGAAAGCACCAAATTTCCCAAACACTCGCCGACCTCCAACGTTCCTTCCATAGAATGCGACGTCTGTCAGGAGGTCTGAAAGCACCAACTTTCCCAAACACTCACCGACCTCCAACGTTCCTTCCATAGAATGCGACGTCTGTCAGGAGGTCTGAAAGCACCAACTTTCCCAAACACTCGCCGACCTCCAACGTTCCTTCCATAGAATGCGACGTCTGTCAGGAGGTCTGAAAGCACCAAATTTCCCAAACACTCGCCGACCTCCAACGGTCCTTCCATAGAATGCGAGGTCTGTCAGGAGGTCTGAAAGCACCAACTTTCCCAAACACTCGCCGACCTCCAACGTTCCTTCCATAGAATGCGACGTCTGTCGGGAGGTCTGAAAGCACCAACTTTCCCAAACACTCGCCGACCTCCAACGTTCCTTCCATAGAATGCGACGTCTGTCAGGAGGTCTGAAAGCACCAACTTTCCCAAACACTCGCCGACCTCCAACGTTCCTTCCATAGAATGCGACGTCTGTCAGGAGGTCTGAAAGCACCAAATTTCCCAAACACTCGCCGACCTCCAACGTTCCTTCCATAGAATGCGACGTCTGTCGGGAGGTCTGAAAGCACCAACTTTCCCAAACACTCGCCGACCTCCAACGTTCCTTCCATAGAATGCGACGTCTGTCAGGAGGTCTGAAAGCACCAACTTTCCCAAACACTCGCCGACCTCCAACGTTCCTTCCATAGAATGCGACGTCTGTCAGGAGGTCTGAAAGCACCAACTTTCCCAAACACTCGCCGACCTCCAACGTTCCTTCCATAGAATGCGACGTCTGTCAGGAGGTCTGAAAGCACCAACTTTCCCAAACACTCGCCGACCTCCAACGTTCCTTCCATAGAATGCGACGTCTGTCAGGAGGTCTGAAAGCACCAACTTTCCCAAACACTCGCCGACCTCCAACGGTCCTTCCATAGAATGCGACGTCTGTCAGGAGGTCTGAAAGCACCAACTTTCCCAAACACTCGCCGACCTCCAACGGTCCTTCCATAGAATGCGACGTCTGTCAGGAGGTCTGAAAGCACCAACTTTCCCAAACACTCGCCGACCTCCAACGTTCCTTCCATAGAATGCGACGTCTGTCAGGAGGTCTGAAAGCACCAACTTTCCCAAACACTCGCCGACCTCCAACGTTCCTTCCATAGAATGCGACGTCTGTCAGGAGGTCTGAAAGCACCAACTTTCCCAAACACTCGCCGACCTCCAACGGTCCTTCCATAGAATGCGACGTCTGTCAGGAGGTCTGAAAGCACCAATTTCCCAAAACACTCGCCGACCTCCAACGTTCCTTCCATAGAATGCGACGTCTGTCGGAGGTCTGAAAGCACCAACTTTCCCAAACACTCGCCGACCTCCAACGTTCCTTCCATAGAATGCGACGTCTGTCAGGAGGTCTGAAAGCACCAATTTCCCAAACACTCGCCGACCTCCAACGTTCCTTCCATAGAATGCGACGTCTGTCAGGAGGTCTGAAAGCACCAACTTTCCCAAACACTCGCCGACCTCCAACGTTCCTTCCATAGAATGCAACGTCTGTCAGGAGGTCTGAAAGCACCAACTTTCCCAAACACTCGCCGACCTCCAACGTTCCTTCCATAGAATGCGACGTCTGTCGGAGGTCTGAAAGCACCAACTTTCCCAAACACTCGCCGACCTCCAACGTTCCTTCCATAGAATGCGACGTCTGTCAGGAGGTCTGAAAGCACCAACTTTCCCAAACACTCGCCGACCTCCAACGTTCCTTCCATAGAATGCGACGTCTGTCAGGAGGTCTGAAAGCACCAACTTTCCCAAACACTCACCGACCTCCAACGTTCCTTCCATGGAATGCGACGTCTGTCAGGAGGTCTGAAAGCACCAACTTTCCCAAACACTCGCCGACCTCCAACGTTCCTTCCATGGAATGCGACGTCTGTCAGGAGGTCTGAAAGCACCAACTTTCCCAAACACTCGCCGACCTCCAACGTTCCTTCCATGGAATGCGACGTCTGTCAGGAGGTCTGAAAGCACCAACTTTCCCAAACACTCGCCGACCTCCAACGTTCCTTCCATGGAATGCGACGTCTGTCAGGAGGTCTGAAAGCACCAACTTTCCCAAACACTCGCCGACCTCCAACGTTCCTTCCATAGAATGCGACGTCTGTCGGGAGGTCTGAAAGCACCAAATTTCCCAAACACTCGCCGACCTCCAACGTTCTTCCATAGAATGCGACGTCTGTCAGGAGGTCTGAAAGCACCAAATTTCCCAAACACTCGCCGACCTCCAACGTTCCTTCCATAGAATGCGACGTCTGTCAGGAGGTCTGAAAGCACCAACTTTCCCAAACACTCGCCGACCTCCAACGTTCCTTCCATAGAATGCGACGTCTGTCAGGAGGTCTGAAAGCACCAAATTTCCCAAACACTCGCCGACCTCCAACGTTCCTTCCATAGAATGCGACGTCTGTCAGGAGGTCTGAAAGCACCAACTTTCCCAAACACTCGCCGACCTCCAACGGTCCTTCCATAGAATGCGACGTCTGTCAGGAGGTCTGAAAGCACCAACTTTCCCAAACACTCGCCGACCTCCAACGGTCCTTCCATAGAATGCGACGTCTGTCAGGAGGTCTGAAAGCACCAACTTTCCCAAACACTCGCCGACCTCCAACGGTCCTTCCATAGAATGCGACGTCTGTCAGGAGGTCTGAAAGCACCAACTTTCCCAAACACTCGCCGACCTCCAACGGTCCTTCCATAGAATGCGAGTCTGTCAGGAGGTCTGAAAGCACCAACTTTCCCAAACACTCGCCGACCTCCAACGGTCCTTCCATAGAATGCGACGTCTGTCAGGAGGTCTGAGAGCACCAACTTTCCCAAACACTCGCCGACCTCCAACGTTCCTTCCATAGAATGCGACGTCTGTCAGGAGGTCTGAAGCACAACTTTCCCAAACACTCGCCGACCTCCAACGGTCCTTCCATAGAATGCGACGTTGTCAGGGGTCTGAAGCACCAACTTTCCAAACACTCGCCGACCTCCAACGTTCCTTCCATAGAATGCGATCTGTCAGGAGGTCTGAAAGCACCAACTTTCCCAAACACTCGCGACCTCCAACGTTTCCTTCCATGAATGCGACGTCTGTCAGGGAGGTCCTGAAAGCACCAACTTTCCCAAACACTCGCCGACTCCAACGTTCTTCCATAGAATCGACGTCTTTAGGAGGTCTGAAAGCACCAACTTTCCAAACACTCGCCGACTTCCAACGTTCCTTCCATAGAATCGACGTCGTGTCAGGAGGTCTGAAAGCACCAACTTTCCCAAACACTCGCCGACCTCCAACGGTCCTTCCATGTGTGTGCTCTGTTGCAGTGAAGGGAGGAGACAGTGGGATGTTCATTTCACAGGGGCACTCATACTAAGTCTTTTTTGAAAGACGTGTCCGTGATGTATGTCATTATTTATTCCACTCAGCATTTACCATCTGCCATCGGTACGTTTCCACGTATTGAAGAGTATCTTTTATACAATGATTATAATTCAAAAAAATGATCATTTTTACTGTTAGCACCATCATCATCATCTACATCATTATTGTTATTGTTGTTGTTTGAAATGCTGACCATCGTGGTATTGTGGATGTTTCCCCTTATTCAGACATGAGACTTCAGTTTTTACCGGAATTAAGATGTTATCATCATCATCATCATTATCATCATCATCATCATAATCATCATCAGTACTATTAATATTAGTAGTATTATTGTTGTTGTTGTTGTTATCATCATCATTATCAAAGATGCCCTTGGCCATTCTCAAGACTGGCATGAATTCGGAGAGAAAATTGGGGGGGGGGGGGGGGGGGGGGGGGGGGGGGGCATGTAATGTACGTAAACTAAAGACCATCAGGGGCTGTCCGCATATCACTGGAGGGCGGTGTGGACGCTTAGTCTGAATGTTGCTGTCTCAAACACCATGGGGTCTGGACCACCAGTGAAGTGAGCAGTCCTGTGTGTTTCCTTATTGGGGTTCAGTTTGTCAACAGACCTTGTCAGGCTTGTGCCCCTGTCTCAGCTGTCAGGTCAGAGTGTCGGTTGGCGCTGGTCACCCATCCTCTGCCGTGGCTCTGCTCTGCACAGCGAAACCAGAGCTTGGAAACAGTCACCTGCTTTATGTTCAAAGAAATGAGCATGGAACGTTAGAGCCAGACCAGGCATTTGTAAACAAACCAACAAACTGCCAAAGATGAGTTCTTGGAGCAGACTGTCAACAGAGAACCGTCTACACTGTGAGTTTCTTCAGTGAAAAGTATCATGGTTCATGACAGTTACATTGGAACACGACAGAAACAGTCCTTGTTTGGTGTCTGTACAGTTGTGTGTTGTTTCTTTTGTCTCCTTTTTCTTTTTTCTTTTTTTTTTCCTTTTTTTTTTGCATCATTCTCATTTTTTTCCTATCTGGAGAATCAATTAACTTGTGCCATTTTTGCCTGTTTTACTCTTCTTGGTTGAAAGATGTCCAGTGTAACATCCTGTGATTGCAAGTGTATAGAAAGTACTAACGTGTGTTGTCCAGGTGTAACTGGTGACCTTTTATATTGCAGCCCTGTCGCCCACAGAGCGAGAGAGAGCCCGTCGCAAGGAATATAAACGACGCTACTGGCTGCGGCTCCAGCAGCAGGACCCATTGCGCTATCAGCGACGGTTACAGCTGAACAAAGACTATGCCCGCAAGTGGAGGGAAAGCCGGAAACAGTCGCTGACCCCACCGTGAAGAAGGCGGCAACCAGAGAGTCCGACACTGCCAGTGGCTGAACAGACTCCTGAAAGGACTGGGGGAAAAAGAAAACAAGAATGGAGAACAAGTGCTGATGCCTATCGTGGACAACACCTTGGCCCTCGTTTGTGTTTCTTGGAACGACCTTTTGGGATATTACCATGTTGCTGATTTTTCACTGATAATTCGTGTCATCTCCTAGCATGTAGGAAAACCGTGACTGCCGGCTGTATATATACTGGGTTATATATTCTGTGTTATACTGGGTATATGTTGCTTGTAGGAAGTTGTTCAGTTGTGCAAATGTATGCGCCCATAATTTGAAATATGTCTGTATAGTAAAGATCAATACACAATGTCATTGTCTTCGCAGAGTGTTGTGTCACTGAATACCTTTGATATCCAGCAATGACTCTGATGATATGTGTCTATCATTCAACACCGTGCCTGTTGTGTAGTGAAGAGTTTATATTCGTTTCAAAAGTGAGATGTCTGTGGACTATTTCATCATGTTATGTTTTTGTTTTTGTTTTTTTCTTTTTAAAGATGATACACGTTATGACTTTTATTTTACAAAAGATGCAGATTTTTTTTCTGTTTCGTTAGTTTGATGGTGTTTCTTTCTTCTTTTTTTTTCCAATACAATGCCGATCTGGATGCATTCACACTAAAGACGTTCTTCCAGAAAGCACCAGACTGCATGGTAAACAGTTATATTGGTGAGTTATGATGGTGTGTCAGGAAATGGGTTGACAAGTGACTCACCCTGCCCCTGCTTGGCTGTTTGCAGTGATGACCAAGGAGATGGTGGCCAAAGCCAAACGCAGAGAAATCAACCGGCGCTATTACCAGAAGCTGCTGCGAGAGCCGCACCGCTACCAAAAAATGCGAGAGCAGAAAGAGCGCTACTACCGCCAGATCAAGCAGGCCAGGCTGAAACACTGAGAGAGGCCTGAGAGCACCTGCCACCACCACCACCATTGTGTGACTGTAACACTGAGAGAGGCCTGAGAGCACCTGCCACCACCACCACCATTGTGTGACTGAAACACTGAGAGAGGCCTGAGAGCACCTGCCACCACCACCACCACCATTGTGTGACTGAAACACTGAGAAAGGCATGAAAGCACCTGCCACCACCACCGCCATTGTGTGACTGAAACACTGAGAAAGGCATGAAAGCACCTGCCACCACACCACCATTTGTGACTGAAACACTGAGAAAGGCATGAAAGCACCTGCCACCACCACCACCATTGTGTGACTGAAACACTGAGAGAGGCCTGAGAGCACCTGCCACCACCACCACCATTGTGTGACTGAAACACTGAGAGAGGCCTGAGAGCACCTGCCACCACCACCACCATTGTGTGACTGAAACACTGAGAGAGGCCTGAGAGCACCTGCCACCACCACCACCATTGTGTGACTGAAACACTGAGAGAGGCCTGAGAGCACCTGCCACCACCACCACCATTGTGTGACTGAAACACTGAGAGAGGCCTGAGAGCACCTGCCAACACCACCACCATTGTGTGACTGAAACACTGAGAGAGGCCTGAGAGCACCTGCCACCACCACCACCATTGTGTGACTGAAACACTGAGAGAGGCCTGAGAGCACCTGCCACCACCACCACCATTGTGTGACTGAAACACTGAGAGAGGCCTGAGAGCACCTGCCACCACCACCACCATTGTGTGACTGAAACACTGAGAGAGGCCTGAGAACACCTGCCACCACCACCATTGTGTGACTGAAACACTGAGAGAGGCCTGAGAGCACCTGCCACCACCACCACCATTGTGTGACTGAGAGGAGGGAGAGAATGGAGCTGAGAGGGAGTTCAAAGCACCCACCACCACTACCATCATTCTGTGACTGAGAGGGAGGGAGAGAAACAGCGTGAGACATGAAAGGGATCAAACTTGAAAGAAGAGTTCGTCAGCGAAATCCTTCAGCTTTCTCAGCAGACTGGACCTGGCGTGAAAATAGTTAACCTGCCGTGGTATGATGACAATGAAGACGCCAAGAACCTCGTCCAGAGAATAACAGCCATGCCACCTGGCAGCGGTCAGATGGAGCACCTGCCTACCAAGGACAACCACAGCTTAGTGAATCTCCAGAAACAGTATGATATGACGTGAGGAGTGCTGGTTGGTGGGGACAGCTTGGGGCAAACACTGGAACAACCACCTGTGCACACTTGACGGCGAAGATTCAAAATCTTGAGCGTGTGTGCTTCAGATGGGATCATAGAATACATTGTTAAATAATGTCACATTGAAAGTTTGTTTTGTCTGTTAAATCATATCAAATTTAAAGTTTGTTTTTGTCAATTAAGTAATGTCAAATGTAAAGTTTGTTTTTGTCTTCTCTAAAGAGAGTGGGTTTTTTGCCAATCTTTTCATTTTAATGATTTTGATTTTCATGAAGCGATTTGTGCTTAACTGCTTTGCTTGTGGATCATTGACCTTGCTTTTATCATGAAGTACTGTGAACATCAGTGTGACGATGATAATCACCTGTGTACTTTAGACCCTTCAGTGGACGCAGAACGCTGACTGACTGGAAGGGAGAGAACTTTCTCTGTCTAACTGATTCAGGTCCAGACAGGAGAAAAAGAGAGGGAGGAGCTGGTTCCAGTGTCGTATTAAATCAGAACCAGACAGGGAAATAAAGAGAGAACTGGTTTTAATGGCTTCTTTATTACGTTCCAGACAGAAGAAAGGAAGAAAAGAACTGGTTTTAATGTCTTTTTCATTCAGATCTGGACAGAGAAAATGCAGAGAAGAGTTGGTTCTACTGTCTGGTTGATTCAGATCCAGAGAGGGGAAAGGGAGAAACTGGTTCTATTGTCTGGTTGATTCAGATCCAAACATGAGGAAAGAGAAACTGGTTCTATTGTCTGGTTGATTCAGATCCAAACATGAGGAAAGGTAGAAAGTGGTTCTATTGACTGGTTGATTCAGATCCAAACATGAGGAAAGGGAGAAAGTGGTTCTATTGACTGGTTGATTCAGATCCAAACATGAGGAAAGAGAGAAACTGGCTCTATTTGTCTGGTTGATTCAGATCCAAACATGAGGAAAGGTAGAAAGTGGTTCTATTGACTGGTTGATTCAGATCCAAACATGAGGAAAGGTAGAAAGTGGTTCTATTGACTGGTTGATTCAGATCCAAACATGAGGAAAGGGAGAAAGTGGTTCTATTGTCTGGTTGATTCAGATCCAAACATGAGGAAAGGGAGAAATTGGTTACTGTCTGGTTGATTCAGATCCAAACATGAGGAAAGGGAGAAACTGGTTACTGTCTGGCTGCATTAGGGTCACACAGAGGGCAGGTGGACACCAGACACAAGGTTCCAGTCTTCATTCCCTGCAGGCGTGCTTGGATTCTTGTAGCATGACTATACCCCACCCCACCCCCACCCCCACCCCCAACTGCCTGGACATTCTCTACTAGAAATTTCCTCCCTTTCTGTCACCTTTTGAAGGAAAGAAAAGTGTGTATGTTTTCCTATAGTGTCGTTCATTGTTTCCCTGCGCGCGCCTCCTGTTCACCAGCCCATGCTCTAGTTACCACCCCCCCTTCCCCCACTGCCTTCTTTTTCCTCACAGTGACTACCTGTCACTTTTCTTTCCCCCTCTGCAGTCTGGTGCCTGGGTGTGAGATTCGATACTGTGTCCCAGACTGGGGCACTGGCTGATATCTCTGCTCTGCTCTTTGCCTTTGAGCCCTTTTACAAGTTGTGTGTGTGTGTGTGTGTGTGTGTGTGTGTGTGTGTGTGTGTGTGTGGCATAGATCTATTTTTGATTGCTTTTTTGTGTTTTTGTAACTACTTTTGGCCCTCTGACGTAAAAAATGAAGTGGTTTGACTGGTCGTACTACCCCAGCGAGGTGTGGAGTTACACTAGTATTGTATTGCTGTGTATTGTAGTTGAGCTAGTATTGTAGGTATTTGTTGCTCTGTATTGTAGTTGAGATAGTATTATAGGTATTGTTGTGTATTGTAGTTGAGCTGGTATTGTAGGTATTGCTGTGCATTGTAGTTGAGCTGGTATTGTAGGTATTGCTGTGTATTGTAGTTGAGCTAGTATTGTAGGTATTGTTGTGTATTGCCATTGAGTTAGTATTATTGGTGTTGAGTTGTGTATTGTAGTTGACCTAGTATTGTAGGTGTTGTTGTGTATATTGTACATTCTGAGATGACCTTTCCTTTCTCTGTAGTGATGGCCTTTCCTTTCTCTGTAGTGATGGCCTTTCCTTTCTCTGTAGTGATGGCCTTTCCTTTCTCTGTAGAGATGGCCTTTCCTTTCTCCGTAGAGATGGCCTTTCCTTTCTCTGTAGTGATGGCCTTTCCTTTCTCTGTAGTGATGGCCTTTCCTTTCTCTGTAGTGATGGCCTTTCCTTTCTCTGTAGTGATGGCCGAGACATTGCCTTGATGGTCTGATGGTCTGTCATCAGTAAAGGATTGTCTGTTGAAAATGTATCATTCCAATGTCAAACGATCGATGAATGATTCTAAATGGAGATGCAACTTTCAGCTCAATCCAAATTCACAGATCACTCTAGCCAAAAGAAACGCCATCTTGCCAGTTTTTACTGTGTTTGAAATCCGAAGTTTGAGAGCCCGTGTGTCGCTTCCAAACATAATGTATAATCCATCTGAGAAACATGTTATAAAAAGCCAACTAAAAATTGTATGATATATGCTTGTGTGTGTGTGTGTGTGTGTGTGTGTGTGTGTGTGTGTGTGTGTGTGTGTGTGTGTGTTTGAAGTTTCTGGAATTTAGAAATATGGATCAATCATAATCTATAACCTATCTTATAAACGTATAAAAAGCGAACTAATAATTGTGTAATATCTGTTTTTGTTTGTGTGTTGTTTTTTTCCTTGACGTTTCTGGCTCATGTATTTACATCACGAAGTACATAAGCGTTACATGAAACATTTTTAAAACTTCAAAAACTGAACGTAAACATGTTGCTGTGAAGTACGCATTTGTGCTCTTAGAACGCAAACTTACAAGTTTGTCACACTAGTCTAAATGTACTCTGTGTGTGTGTGTGTGTGTGCGTGTGTGTGTGTGTGTGTGTGTGTGTGTGTGTGTGTGTGTGTGTGTGTTGTGTGTTGTGTGCGTGCGTGCATGCGCACGCATTCAAAACTGTATTTGCATGTGAGTGCTCTAGATCTGAGAATTTATTTCAACGAAGGTGAACTAAAAAAAAATCTGTTCAGACCCATCAAAGTTAGGAGTGTTTGTGTAATTTGTCATTTTTGTCGACTAAGCTCAATAAGAGAATATCATGATAATCAGGAAGGTCTTATTTTCTACCTGGAAAGTTTTCTGTCGAAAACTGGTGAAACTCTCCGGAATGGAGTAATTGCATTGGCAACATTCTGGAGAGAATGGAGAACTATCATGGTAATCAGGAAGGTTTTATTTTCTACCAGTAAAGCTTTCTGTCGAAAACTAGTGAAAGTCTTGGTCTTGATGACGTCCAGTTCTGTCCTGTGATCCGATCCACCATGGAGTGATTGCACTGCCGGCATTCTTTGAGTGCCACACCACCGGAATGGAATGATTGTATTGGCGGCATTCTTTGCGTGCCACACCACCGGAATGGAATGATTGTATTGGCGGCATTATTTGCGTGCCACACCACCGGAATGGAGTGATTGTATTGGCGCCATTCTTTGAGTGCCACACCACCAGAATGGAGTGACTGTATTGGCGCCATTCTTTGAGTGCCACACCACCGGAGTGGAGTGATTGTATTGGCGCCATTCTTTGAGTGCCACACCACCAGAATGGAGTGATTGTATTGGCGGCATTCTTTGAGTGCCACACCACCGGAATGGAGTGATTGTATTGGCGGCATTCTTTGAGTGCCACACCCTCGGAATGTAGTGATTGTATTGGCGGCATTCTTTGGTGCCACACCACCGAAATGGAGTGATTATATTGGCGGCATTCTTTGAGTGCCAGAACACCGGAATGTACTGATTGTATTGGCGGCATTCTTTGAGTGCCAGAACACCGGAATGGAGTGATTGTATGGGCAGCATTCTTTGAGTGCCAGAACACCGGAATGGAGTGACTGTATTGGCGCCATTCTTTGAGTGCCAGAACACCGGAATGGAGTGATTGCATTGGCGGCATTCTTTGAGTGCCACACCACCGGAATGGAGTGATTGTATTGGCGCCATTCTTTGAGTGCCACACCACCAGAATGGAGTGATCGCATTGGCGCCATTCTTTGAGTGCCACACCACCGGAATGTAGTGATCGCATTGGCGCCATTCTTTGAGTGCCAGAACACCAGAATGGAGTGATTGCATTGGCGGCATTCTTTGAGTGCCACACCACCGGAATGGAGTGATTGTATTGGCGCCATTCTTTGAGTGCCAGAACACCGGAATGGAGTGATTGCATTGGCGGCATTCTTTGAGTGCCAGAACACAGGAATGGAGTGATTGCATTGGCGGCATTCTTTGAGTGCCACACCACCAGAATGGAGTGATTGTATTGGCGCCATTCTTTGAGTGCCAGAACACCGGAATGGAGTGATTGCATTGGCGCCATTCTTTGAGTGCCACACCACCAGAATGGAGTGATCGCATTGGCGCCATTCTTTGAGTGCCACACCACCAGAATGGTGTGATTGTATTGGCGCCATTCTTTGAGTGCCACACCACCAGAATGGAGTGATCACATTGGCGGCATTCTTTGAGTGCCACACCACCGGGATGTAGTGATTGCATTGGCGGCATTCTTCGAGTGCCACACCACCGGAATGGAGTAATAGCATTGGCGCCATTCTTTGAGTGCCAGAACACCAGATTGGAGTGATTGCATTGGCGCCATTCTTTGAGTGCCACACACCGGAATGGAGTGATTGTATTGGCGCCATTCTTTGAGTGCCACACCACCGGAATGGAGTGATTGCATTGGCGCCGTTCTTTGAGTGCCACACCACCAGAATGGAGTGATTGTATTGGCGCATTCTTTGAGTGCCACACCACCGGAATGGAGTGACTGTCATTGGCGCCATTCTTTGAGTGCCAGAACAAGGAATGGAGTGATTGTATTGGCGCCATTCTTTGAGTACCAAACACAGGAATGGAGTGATTGCATTGGCGCCATTCTTTGAGTGCCATAACACCGGTATGGAGTGATTGCATTGGCGCCATTCTTTGAGTGCCAAACACCGGAATGTACTGATTGTATTGGCGGCATTCTTTGAGTGCCAAACACCGGAATGGAGTGATTGCATTGGCGCCATTCTTTGAGTGCCACACCACCAGAATGGAGTGATTGTATTGGCGCCATTCTTTGAGTGCCAGAACACCGGAATGGAGTGATTGCATTGGCGCCATTCTTTGAGTGCCAGAACACTGGAATGGAGTGATCGCATTGGCGCCATTCTTTGAGTGCCAGAAACCGGAATGTGTCAGTCCCAATGTCCGGACTGTAGACAGGATGTAAGTAGTTATTGCCCTTCCTTTACCAACCCCTCATGATTGTTAATGCTCCTTCTTTATCCAAACACCATGCTGATTAGTTAATGCTTCTTCTTACACAACCCTCTGATTGTTATGCCTCCTTTACACACTCTGTGTTGATTCTTTTTTACACACCCCCACCCACACCGAATTAGTTAATGCTCCTTTCTTTACACAACCCCTCATGACAAGTGTTCATTGCTCCTTCTTTACCAACCCCTCCTGATTAGTTAATGCTCCTTCCTTTACACACCCCTCCTGATTAGTTAATGCTCCTTTCTTTACACACACCCACCACCCACCGATTAGTTAATGCTCCTTTCTTTACACAACCCCTCATGAAAGTGGTTCAATGCTCCTTCCTTTACACAACCCCTCCTGATTAGTTAATGCTCCTTTCTTTACAAAACCCCTCCTGATTAGTTAATGCTCCTTTCTTTACACCC
Source organism: Conus canariensis (assembly GCA_033310375.1). Classification (NCBI taxonomy): domain Eukaryota; kingdom Metazoa; phylum Mollusca; class Gastropoda; order Neogastropoda; family Conidae; genus Conus; species Conus canariensis. The sequence goes on from CM065716.1 coordinate 1,117,437, forward strand.
CCCCCCCCTCCACCGATTAGTTAATGCTCCTTTCTTTACACAACCCCTCTGACAAGTGGTTCAATGCTCCTTCCTTTACACAACCCCTCCTGATTAGTTAATGCTCCTTCCTTTACACACCCCTCCTGATTAGTTAATGCTCCTTTCTTTACACACACCCCACCCACCCCACCGATTAGTTAATGCTCCTTTCTTTACACAACCCCTCATGACAAGTGGTTCAATGCTCCTTCCTTTACACAACCCCTCCTGATTAGTTAATGCTCCTTCCTTTACACAACCCCTCCTGATTAGTTAATGCTCCTTCCTTTACACACCCCTCCTGATTAGTTGATGCTCCTTTCTTTACACACCCCCCACCCACCCCACCGATTAGTTAATGCTCCTTTCTTTACACAACCCCTCATGACAAGTGGTTCAGTGCTCCTTCCTTTACACAACCCCTCCTGATTAGTTAATGCTCCTTCCTTTACACAACCCCTCCTGATTAGTTAATGCTCCTTCCTTTACACACCCCTCCTGATTAGTTGATGCTCCTTTCTTTACACACCCCCACCCACCCCACCGATTAGTTAATGCTCCTTTCTTTACACAACCCCTCATGACAAGTGGTTCAATGCTCCTTCCTTTACACAACCCCTCCTGATTAGTTAATGCTCCTTTCTTTACACAACCCCTCCTGATTATTAATGCTCCTTTCTTTACCCCCCCCCCCCCCCCACCGATTAGTTAATGCTCCTTTCTTTACACAACCCCTCCTGACAAGTGGTTCAATGCTCCTTCCTTTACACAACCCCTCCTGATTAGTTAATGCTCCTTTCTTTACACAACCCCTCCTGATTAGTTAATGCTCCTTTCTTTACACCCCCCCCCCCCCACCGATTAGTTAATGCTCCTTTCTTTACACAACCCATTCTGATTAGTTAATGCTCCTTTCTTTACACAACCCATCCTGATTAGTTAATGCTCCTTTCTTTACACCTTCCCCCCCCCCCCCCCCGCCCTGATTAGTTAATGCTCCTTTCTTTAACACCCCCCCCCCCCCCCCGCCCTGATTAGTTGATGTTCCTTTCTTTACACAACCCATCCTGATTAGTTGTCACAAACATGTCCATGGTCAAGGTCACTCACTTGAAAGGCTTGCTTTTTTTTTTTTTAAATCAGTGAATGATCGTCTGTGTCATTGTCAAGTGTTGTTTGTTACAGTTGATTACATGTAAAGAATGTAGCCGATTTTATTCCTCAGAAAAATTCAGTGTTAGTACAAGAATACCGGGGGTGGGGGGGGGGGGGGGGGGGGGATGGTGGATTTGTGACATGAAGATGGTTGAAATAGATGGATGACTTTGTTACTCTGTTTTGCTTTGTTATTGTTGTTGTTGATTTTAATCAGTAATAATAAACAAACGTTAGGTTACTCAGTAATAATAAACAAACGTAAAGTTACTCAGTAATAATAAACAAACGTAAGGTTACTCAGTAATAATAAACAAACGTAAGGTTACTCAGTAATAATAAACAAACGTAAGTGCTAACAGCTGTTATAGGATGAGCTCTGTATAAATTGCTATTAGCGTTATCATTATCATCGTGACAGTATAAATTGCTGTTAGCGTTATCATTATCATCGTGACAGTATAAATTGCTGTTAGCGTTATCATTATCATCGTGACAGTATAAATTGCTGTTAGCGTTATCATTATCATCGTGACAGTATAAATTGCTGTTAGCGTTATCATTATCATCGTGACAGTATAAATTGCTGTTAGCGTTATCATTATCATCGTGACAGTATAAATTGCTGTTAGCGTTATCATTATCATCGTGACAGTATAAATTGCTGTTAGCGTTATCATTATCATCGTGACAGTATAAATTGCTGTTAGCGTTATCATTATCATCGTGACAATGTCGACAAGATGGCGGGTATACATCTGATTTTGTCATTTTGAGTTTACCTGTGTTATCATCTAAGCTATATATGACAGTGTGACTGACACCCCCCCCCCCCACCCCCCCACCCCACCTTCCTCTGCAATGTAAATGGTACAAATGCATGCCAACTTTTAACGGCATTGTGGAAACGTGTACATTTGAAAACATGCTCTTGGGTTGTCTTTTGAATTCTGTTCAGATGTACTGTGCTAGGCCTGCAGTTGAAATCATTGATGAAGCATTTAATTATATTCTTTCCCAGTTGCCAGTGTCTCCGTCTGTTTTGTTGCATGAATTGTCAAAGATCAGTGTTGTGTTAAAGTGTTAATATTTTCAACGTAACTTCACAACATTCTCTCTCCCTCTCTCTCTCTCTCTCTCTCTCTCTCTCTCTCTGTTCTGACACCCCCACCCCCCTTTTCAAAAGACCTCTTTGGTAATGACAATAAAATATCAAAGTCTCTCTCTCTCTCTCTTTTCTCTCTCTCTCTCTCTCTCTCTGCCCCGTCTCTTTCCCTCCTCTCTTTCTCACCCCCCTTTCCTCCCCCTCTCCCCCCCTTTCTGTCCCTCCCTCTTCCTCTTCTTCTCTCTTTCCTCTCTCTCCCCTCTGTCTCCTGTTTTCTTTAGGAACGATGCTTGCACATGTGTAATACAGTGGAACATGACAGCTAAGGACACCATTGTGTTTCTTTAGGAACACTGATGACATGCACACAGTGTGTAAAATACAGTGGGAACATGACAGCAAAGGACCACCATTGTGTTTCTTTAGGAACACTGATGACATGCACACAGTGTGTAAAATACAGTGGGAACATGACAGCAAAGGACCACCATTGTCAGATGGGGGGGGGGGAGGGGGGTGCTCAGAGGGAGGGAAAGGGACAGGGTCTTCATTTTCATCGTCTGTGTTGGCATCATGTCACCAAGGTCAATGCTGCTGTGATGGACAGTCCATGTTGACCACAGTCCACTGTGTCAATGTCATGTCGCCAAGGTCAAGGCTGCTGTGATGGACAGTCCGTGTTGACCACAGTCCACTGGCTGTGGTCACCTTCTACTCACTTTCCCCTAGGAAAGGACTTCTCAGATTTCTGGTCGGTAGCTGTCCAGCATGATTTGTAACATTTCTTTTTGTTACTTCAGTATCAACACGCACGCACGCACGCACGCACAAATTGCATGCTGCTGGATATCTGTGCCGAATTCCTTGCTTCTGTACAGTTAGGCTTCAATATATGCTCAGCTCTGTGTAACTCTATTTCATGACACGCATTTGTATGGCTGCACAGTCTTCCTTGCTCCTGGAAAGTTGCCCCTCATGACATGTCCTTGACGTGCTGCGTGTGATGACGTGCTGCCGTGTATTCTGTGCTTGACTGCCTGCATCTGTGTGGCTGTGCTTGACTGCCTGCATCTGTGTGGCTGTGCTTGACTGCCTGCATCTGTATGGCTGTGCTTGACTGCCTGCATCTGTGTGGCTGTGCTTGACTGCCTGCATCTGTGTGGCTGTGCTTGACTGCCTGTATCTGTGTGGCTGTGCTTGACTGCCTGCATCTGTGTGGCTGTGCTTGACTGCCTGCATCTGTGTGGCTGTGCTTGACTGCCTGCATCTGTGTGGCTGTGCGGGATTACATGATCCTCTATAGATGTTTGTCAGCACATGCTCGTGTATAACTGTACATATCTTTCTGTATAACCACATGATCACATGTTTTTATATAGCTATACACGACTACATGCTCCTATATAGCTATGCCTTGTAACATGCATGGGAATAGCTACATTCACTCACCACTTTGGCTTCACAAGGGGAGTATTGTGCATGTTTATGTCTGTATTTTTTTTGTCGCTGAGGAAGGCATATTGCCGAAAATTTCTTGTCCTGTTTTGTGTCGTGCATTAAAACTGCGTTACTTCACACTTTGTTTTGTGTGCTCTTCTGCTTTTTTGTCGAATAGCTACATAGTTACATGCTACTGTACAGCTATGCCTTGTAACATGTACGGGTATAGCTACATAGTATGGCTATGCATAGTAACATGTTCATGTAAGGCTACATAGTTTCATAGCTACATTATTACACTGTGACTGAGCCGATGGCGCAGCCATATGCCATTTGAACAGGCATGGTGTGTGTATTCAGGTCTAGGTAGAGCTTAGGGAAAAAGGAGGACGAGGAGTCTCTGAACTGAATTGTCTGTCGTTGTCTGAAACAGTTTTCGGGCGTACGTGTGTGTGTGTGTGTGTGTGTGTGTGTGTGCGCGCGCGCGCGCGTGCGCGCACCCGCACGGGTATGTGCATGCATGTGTGTGTGCGCGCGCGCATGCGTATCTGTGCATGGAAGGAAGTGGGGGTCTGAAATTGCGCAGTTTATTTAGTCCCTCTCCAAAGTCCAGGGCACCTAGTGGATTTCTTTAATCACTCTCAGAAATACTCTTCACATTCATCGTTGGTACAGTTGTTCAGTCACCCCAACTTGACCTGATGTATCTTACACCATTTCAGCTAGTTTGTAACAAA
>CM065716.1:1126894-1136894 GCA_033310375.1 Conus canariensis
CAGTGTTGAGCTGAAGTGTGGGCGGTAACCAGTGTTGAGCTGAGGTGAGGCGGTAACCATGTTGAGCTGAGTGTGGGGTAACCAGTGTTGAGCTGAAGTGAGGTGTAATCAGTGTTGAGCTGAAGTGAGGGCGGTAACCAGTGTTGACTGAGGTGAGGGCGGTAACCAGTGTTGAGCTGAGGTGAGGGCGGTAACCAGTGGGGGGGGGGGGGGGGGGGGGGGGGGGGGGGGGGGGGGGGGGGGGGGGGGGGGGGGGGGGGGGGGGGGGGGGGGGGGGGGGGGGGGGGGGGGGGGGGGGGGGGGGGGGGGGGGGGGGGGGGGGGGGGGGGGGGGGGGGGGGGGGGGGGGGGGGGGGGGGGGGGGGGGGGGGGGGGGGGGGGGGGGGGGGGGGGGGGGGGGGGGGGGGGGGGGGGGGGGGGGGGGGGGTTTTTTTTTTTTTTTTTTTTTTTTTTTTTTTTTTTTTTTTTTTTTTTTTTTTTTTTTTTTTTTTTTTTTTTTTTTTTTTTTTTTTTTTTTTTTTTTTTTTTTTTTTTTTTTTTTTTTTTTTTTTTTTTTTTTTTTTTTTTTTTTTTTTTTTTTTTTAGTGGTAACATGTTGAGCTGAAGTGTGGGTGGTAACCAGTGTTGAGCTGAAGTGTGGGTGGTAACCAGTGTTGAGCTGAAGTGTGGGTGGTAATCATGTTGAGCTGAGTATGGCTAACCAGTGTTGAGCTGAAGTGTGGGTGTAACCAGTGTTGAGCTGAGGTGAGGGCGGTAACCAGTGTTGAGCTGAAGTGTGGGTGGTAACCAGTGTTGAGCTGAAGTGAGGGTGGTAATCAGTGTTGAGCTGAAGTGTGGGTGGTAACCAGTGTTGAGCTGAAGTGGGTGGTAACCAGTGTTGAGCTGAAGTGTGGGTGGTAACCATGTGTGATGAGGCATGAAGGTGGGCGGTAACCAGTGTTGAGCTGAGGTGGGGCGGTAACCAGTGTTGAGCTGAGGTGTGGCGGTAACCAGTGTTGAGCTGAGGTAGGGCGGTAACCAGTGTTGAGCTGAGGTGAGGGCGGTAACCAGTGTTGAGCTGAGGTGAGGGCGGTAACCAGTGTTGAGCTGAGGTGAGGGCGGTAACCAGTGTTGAGGCTGAGGTGAGGGCGGTAACTCAGTGTTGAGCTGAGGTGAGGGCGGTAACCAGTGTTGAGCTGAGGTGAGGGCGGTAATCAGGTGTTGAGCTGAAGGTGAGGCGGTAACCAGTGTTGAGCTGAGGTGAGGGCGGTAATCAGTGTTGTAGCTGAAGTGTAGGCGGTAATGCAGAACCAGTGTTGAGCTGAGGTGAGGGCGGTAACCAGTGTTGAGCTGAGGTGAGGGCGTAATGCGAACAGTGTTGAGCTGAGGTGAGGGCGGTAACCAGTGTTGAGCTGAAGTGAGGTGGTAATCAGTGTTGAGCTGAAGTGTGGGCGTAACCAGTGTTGAGCTGAAGTGTGAGGATGAGTGGGTGGTAATCAGTGTTGAGCTGAAGTGGGGGGGTAACCAGTGTTGAGCTGAAGTGTGGGTTGGTAACCAGTGTTGAGCTGAAGTGTGGGTGGTAACCAGTGTTGAGCTGAAGTGGGGTGGTAACCAGTGTTGAGCTGAAGTGTGGGTGGTAACCAGTGTTGAGCTGAAGTGTGGGTGTAACCAGTGTTGAGCTGAAGTATGGGCGGTAACCAGTGTTGAGCTGAAGTGAGGGCGGTAACCAGTGTTGAGCTGAAGTATGGGCGGTAACCAGTTTGAGCTGAAGTGTGGGGTAACCAGTGTTGAGCTGAGTAGGGCGGTAAACCCGTGTTGAGCTGAAGTGAGGCGGTAACCAGTGTTGAGCTGAGGTGAGGGCGGTAACCAGTGTTGAGCTGAGGTGAGGGCGGTAACCAGTGTTGAGCTGAGGTGAGGGCGGTAACCAGTGTTGAGCTGAGGTGAGGGCGGTAATCAGTGTTGAGCTGAGGTGAGGGCGGTAATCAGAGTTTTTAGCTGAAGTGTAGGCGGTAATGCAGAACCAGTGTTGAGCTGAGGTGAGGGCGGTAACCAGTGTTGAGCTGAGGTGAGGGCGGTAATGCAGAACCAGTGTTGAGCTGAGGTGAGGGCGGTAACCAGTGTTGAGCTGAAGTGAAGGCGGTAACCAGTGTTGAGCTGAAGTGTGGGCGGTAACCAGTGTTGAGCTGAAGTGAGGGCAGTAATCAGTGTTGAGCTGAAGTGTGGGCGGTAACCAGTGTTGAGCTGAAGTGAGGGCAGTAATCAGTGTTGAGTTAGCATGTTTCGTTACAAACGAAAGAAACCCACCAGCAAAACTGATTCGGCTTTCAGTACATGACTCTTTTAAAAATAAAAAAAAATAAAAAAATGTCTGATTGCCATTTTGCAGGTGTCAGCAAAATACAGATGCCCATGACAACAGTGCAACCAACGATTCAAATGTTGATGACGTATTTTCCGACATTTGATGTGAGAATAAAACTTTTATGCTCTTGAATTTTTTCTAATCCACATCTCCAGCCTTTTCCATTTGAAGTGCTACTGCATCCTATCCTACACAGCAGTCTGTGTTGGAGGCTGGTCAGCTGTGACTGGGTCATGTTGGGGAGTGTCCCAAACCTTAAGGCGCTCTCTCTTAGCTGCATGTATGGATTGTGTGACAGATGGGAGATGCGACCACATATACGCAACAATCCAACTTGAAATACGTCAGGCGTCACAGGTCTGTTATTTTCTCTTTTGACGTTCTTCCATGGTATTTTAACACCCCCACCCTCCCGTCTCATCGCAGTTCACATTCAAACCAGACAATCAGTACCAGGCAAGATGCCCAGTCTTCACACAGATGCCCAGTCTTCACACAGATGCCCAATCTTCACACAAATGTCCAGTCTCTACAAAGATGCCCAGTTTTCACACAAATGCCCAGTTTTTACAAAGATACTCAGTCTTTATAAAGATGCCCAATCTTCACACAGATGCCCAATCTTCACACAAGATGCCCAATCCTGTGAAGATGCCCAATCTTCACACAGATGCCCAATCTTCACACCCTCCCACCCTCCCGTCTCTTCGCAGTTCACATTCAAACCAGACAATCAGTACCAGGCAAGATGCCCAGTCTTTACACAGATGCCCAGTCTTCACACAGATGCCCAGTCTTCAAACAGATGCCCAGTTTTCACAAACATGCCCAGTCTTCACAAATTACTATTTAAAGAACTGAGTCGAGTTATGAACCGCCTGTAAAGATTTTCTGTGGGAAGCGATGAAAAGATGTTGCTCAGACCAGTTAGAAGAGTGTATACAGATTCCATGATAGGGGGTTGGGGTGAGAAGGAGTTTAGAAGTTGGGGGGAGGTGGGGAGGATCATTTACCGATATCCCAAATTTGATTGTATTCGTTGATTTTAGTGAGATGACTGCAGGCGGAAATTGAAACAAATTTTAAAAGGAATTTAAAGTGAATCCGCCAGACAACAGAGACAAAAAAATTACAAGACAAAACACGACGCGTTTCGACCTACTAGTGTTTCTTCAGGCAAGCTAAACAACATTGAGGACAATGAAAACGAAGAACGAGCAATCACTTGTCTTCTCAAATTTGTTGCAAAATGGGCATTCAGTGCCCCGTGTTTTGTCTTGTAATGTGTTTGTCCATGTCATCTGGCAGGTTTACTTTATGTCCATGTCATCTGGCAGGTTTACTTTATGTCCATGTCATCTGGCAGGTTTACTTTATGTCCATGTCATCTGACAGGTTTACTTTATGTCCATGTCATCTGGCAGGTTTACTTTATGTCCATGTCATCTGACAGGTTTACTTTATGTCCATGTTATCAGGCAGGTTTACTTAAACTGTTTAAATTTGATGATATACATCGTGTGACTATTTTTTGCTCTGATATACACCACACTTGTCCATTGTGACTGTTGACACATTCCACAGTGAACGTTGACATTGTCGACATAAAAACTTCTTATGTAGAACGAACAAACAGAAGATATGAGTGGCAACGATTGGATGAAGTTCCGCTGGTGGGATGAAAACGGAAAGACTTTCAGCAGAATGTGAATGGAAGATTACAGACACTAGGTCGGAAAACAAAGTGCAAGGACTGGACTGTGGCATGTGAAGAAGCATAACAGGACTGGACTGTGGCATGTGAAGAAGCATAACAGGACTGGACTGTGGCATGTGAAGAAGCATAACAGGACTGGACTGTGGCATGTGAAGAAGCATAACATGACGGCTGTACATTGGATGAAATGGTCAGTGTGCAAACGGAAGTGTGTGAAAAACTCCCCCAACCCCCACCCCACTAACCTCATTGCAAGGTCTGCTGTTTTGTTTTCTTGACGTATTCCATAGAGGTCAAAAGGTCACTGTGGGGCACCAGGGAGATCTCTCAGCTCGGTGAATAATGTTCCCGCCTTCTGTGAATTGTGTGATGTGAATTTTCCCATTTCTGGCACTCTTTTATTTCTCTGTCAGTCTGTCTGTCACCCACCCCCCTCTCTCTCACTCTCTTTCTCTCTCTCTGTCACTCTCTTTCTCTATCTCCGCTACTGACTTAATTTACTTCATATGGAGGAGTACAGAATACTTCGTAAAGCTTTAATATGCTTTATGATCTCGATTCTAGACGAAAAAAAAAATTTGGCTAATACAGTATTATGTGTCTTTTTGAATGCTGTTTTGGTTTTGTGTGGCTGAATCAAGGTGTTGGAAATGTCAGACGGTTTATAAGTTGTTTTCGTCAATGACTCGTTGACTGCTGTTGGTAAAGATGATTAAAGCATGTGCATGACAGTGAAAGGTTTGGTATATGCAGCAATGTTGGTCACTCTCATGATCTGAAATCTAATAGAACTTTAGAAGTGGATGGATACTTTAAATACATACTGGCAAAATTTAGATTTGGAATATCCGAATTAGCAGTACATAAATTTAGATACAAAACCGGTGTTGATGACAATGATTTGCTTTGTCCTCTTTGTAAAGAGTCAGAAGAAAATTAGGTGCAGTTTGTTCTTTGTTGTCCAGCCCTTATGGACATTAGAAAGGAATTCATTAAGTGTAAAGTCTGTTGACAGCTTTCCCAGAAAGGAATTCATTAAGTGTAAAGTCTCTTGACAGCTTTCCCAGAAAGGAATTCATTAAGTGTAAAGTCTGTTGACAGCTTTCAGAAAGGAATTCATCAAGTGTAAAATCTGTTGACAGCTTTCCCAGAAAGGAATTCATTAGGCGTAAAGTCTGTTGACAGCTTTGCCAGGTCACATTGACCCTATTGATGTTGCCAACTTCACGAAAATATGTTCCAAATTTTTGGATCAATTTGTATAAGGCAAGTAAATTAAGAGAAACGGCAAACTCTTGAAAGTTGTTGGTGATTTTGTGTTTTGATATACTTTGTTAAATGTCGCGTATGTTTGTTTCAAATGCACTGTACCCGTACTCCTTCATAAGGGACCTTGGCCTACCTGAATACACCATCCGAATCCGAATCTCTGTCAGTCTCTGTCTGTCTCTTTCAGTCTCTGTTTGTCTGTCTGTCTGTCTGTCTGTCTTCTCTCTCTCTCTCTCTCTCTCTCTCTCTCTCTCTCTCTCTCTCTTTCTCCCTCCCTCCACCCTCCCTTTCCCTCCTTCCTTCTCCCTCCTCCCTCCCCTCTCTCTCTCTCTTTCCTGCCGCAAATAGACCTCAGAAATCATAAAGTCTGAGAATAGTGCGCCCAGCAAACAAACCCAAGGTAACACCAGTGACGTAACACGGCCTGTGGTTTCTTGCAGGTGTAGGCCCCACCGCCCCCGGAGCCTGGCACGGCTTTCCCGCGGGCAAAGGGCGGGCGGAGAGCCTGACTCCCGAGTGGCAGAGACTGAAAGACAAGCTGCAGTCCAGTCCGGAGAAGTACTCGCTGTACCGGCAGAAGTGCCGGGAGAGGATGAGGCTGATCAGGCTGAGGAAGAAGATGGAGAGACAGCAGCGAATGGCTTCCCTGCTGTGACGGCCACACAGTACACACACACACACACACACACACACACACACACACACACACACACACACACACACACACACACACACACACACACACACACACACACACACACACACACACAACACACCCCACACACTACACCACACACACAACCACACACACACACACACACACACACAACACACACACACACACACACACACTAACACACACACACACACACACACACACACACACACACACACACACACACACACACACACACACACACACACACACACACACACAACACACACACACACACCACACCACACACACAACACTAACACACACACAGAATGTGCAGGACCCTAGCTGGCAGCCAGCAGATGGCACTAGACTGTCAGGGGGAGGAGGGAGGGAGGCGGAAATGGAGTTAGTGGAAAGTTTAGCAGATCGTAAAAAGGTCCAGTTAACCCTTCAGGAATCGAAGGTTTGGTTACATTCCGGTCAAACGTCCACAACCAGCATGGGTTATAGGGAAGATGGGGATAATCATCGCTAGAGTATTGGAAGGGGGGTGGGATGGGGGGGGGGGGTCAGGAAAATGGGCCTGTTAAACACAAGTCTGACACTATCAGAGTGATGACACTTCAACATGGGCAGGAAAAATAACATTTTATTTTGATGATGGACATCAGGGATTTGAACTCGCAATCTTTTGAAGATGAGATCAGTGCTCTGACCAGTTAATAGGTTTTGAAAAAAAGAAAGTTAGAAAGAATAGCATATAAACAGGCATATCAAAGCAGACCCAATATCAACATACACACAGACATATTAAAGCAGACCCAATATTGAAATGAATACAGGCATATTTAAGCAGACCTAATACTGATATACATAGAGGCTTATTAAAGCAGACCCAATATTAATATACATACAGGGATATTAAAAAGCAGACCCACAAATTAACGTGTACAGAGGCATATTAATGGAGATCAAATATTAATATACATTCAGACACGTGTATTAAAGCAGACCCAATATTAACACACATGCAGGTATATTAAAGCAGACTCAATATACGGCCAGTCATATTAAAGCAGACCCAATATTGATATGCATATAGGAATATCAAAACAGACCCACTATTAATATGCATACAAGCATATTAAAGCAGACCTTATATTGATGTACATCCAGACGTATTAAAGCAGACCTAATCTTAATCTACATACAGGCATATTAAAGCAAACCCAATATTAAAACACGTATAGGCATATTAAAGCAGACCCACCATTAGTGTAATACAGGCATGTTAAAACTGACCCGGTATTGATATACATACAAACATATTAAAGCAGACCCATTATTAAATACATACAGACATATCAAAGCAGACCCAATATTAATATACAGACAGGCATTTTAAAGCAGACCCAATATTCATGTATACACAGGCATACTAAAGCAGACCCAATATTGACGTACATATAGTCACATTAAAGCAGACCCAATATCAATATGCATACGGGCATATTAAAGCAGACCCAATATTAATATGCGTACAGTCATATTACAGCAGACCCAATATCAATATGCATAGTCATATTAAAGCAGACTCAATATTAATGTACATACAGGCATATTAAAGCAGACCCAATATTAATGTACATACAGGCATATTAAAGCAGACCCAATATCAATGTACATGCAGGCATATTAAAGCAGAGCCAATACTAATGTGCCTACAGGCATATTAAAGCAGACCCAATATTAATATACATACAGGCATATTAAAGCAGACCCAATATTGATAAACATACAGGCATATTAAAGCAGACCCAATATTAATGTACATACAGGCATATTAAAGCAGACCCAATATTAATGTACATACAGGCATATTAAAGCAGACCCAATATTAATATACATACAGGCATATTAAAGCAGACCCAATATTGATGTACATACAGGCATATTAAAGCAGACCCAATATTAATGTACATAGTCATATTAAAGCAAACGCAATATTAATGTACATACGGGCATATTAAAGCAGACCCAATATTAATGTACATACAGGCATATTAAAGCAGACCCAATATTAATATACATACAGGCATATTGAAGCAGACCCAATATTAATGCACATACAGGCATATTACAGCAGACCCAATATTAATGTACATACAGGCATATTAAAGCAGACCCATCATGCAGTGCCAGCCAATGAAAAGAGATTCCAAACATCAAAAGGATTACTCTGATCACTCTGCTGCTGCATAGGTCACATCAAAAGGATTACACTGATCACTCTGCTACTGTATAGGTCACATCAACAGGATTACTGATCACTCTGCTACTGTATAGGTCACATCAACAGGATTACTGATCACTCTGCTACTGTATAGGTCACATCAACAGGATTACTGGTCACACTGCTACTGTATAGGTCACATCAACAGGATTACTGGTCACACTGCTACTGTATAGGTCACATCAACAGGATTACTCTGATCACACTGCTACTGTATAGGTCACATCAACAGGATTACTCTGATCACGCTGCTCCTGTATAGGTCACATCAACAGGATTACTCTGATCACCTGCCTGTATAGTCACATCAACAGGATTACTGATCACCTGCTCCTGTATAGGTCACATCAACAGGATTACTCTGATCACTCTGCTACTGTATAGGTCACATCAACAGTCGATACTACTGAAGTCACATCAACAGTACTCTCACTGTATAAGGTCACATCAACAGGATTACTGATCACACTGCTACTATATAGGTCACATCAACAGGATTACTCTGGTCACTCTGCTACTGTATAGGTCGGCTTAAAAGTAGTTATGAATGGAGAGGGAGGGAGGTGGGGCGGGGTATAAAGAGGACAATAGATCACTCATGAAAAATAAGAATAGAAAGCAGGATTTTGAGAAATCGATTATCATTTTGTGTACTAGGCTGCATTCATATGAAGTTGCTCAGGACGTTTAGAAAGTGTATGTGGTGGCTAGGTCTGTAGAAAGTGTATGTGGTGGCTAGGTCTGTAGAAAGTGTATGTGGTGGCTAGGTCTTTAGAAAGTATATGTGGTGGCTAGGTCTTTAGAAAGTGTATGTGATGGTTAGGTGTTTAGAACGTGTATGTGATGGTTGGTCTTTGGTATCTGCTTGTCAGCTGCCAGTGGAGTTGTTTGTGGGGCGAACACTGTGAGAGTCATCCCCCACAGGTCTCCTCGCCAGCCCGTGACGTCACTAGCTGCATTTCGTGGGGTCATATACCGGCATTTTATGCCATGCCACATAGGCAGCCGCACTTAGTCTTCAGAGAGTTTGGATTCCCTTTCAGGAGACTCAGGGCCGTGAAGATAGAAATTTGAGGTTTGGCTTCTTCAGACCTTAAACTCGCCACATGTCGACTCTTTTATTTGAAAAGTCCTTTTTGAGTGTGTGTGTGTTTTTTTTTTTATCAGTAGATTTTTTTAAGCTGGTGTGTGTTTGTGGTAGAACAGTACCCTTGAGCATCTCATTCACAAACTGCCATCCTCAAGTTCCTAAAACCGGAGTTCGGGTAATACAGGCTTCAAAATAAAACAGTTATTCTGTACAGTAATATTCCTTATCGGCAAAATGTGAATATCCTGTCTGTGTCGGATATTTAAGATTAAATCAGCTGGGTTTTTGGTTGTTTGTTTTCTTTTGTTTTCTTTTGTTTTGTGTTTAAGGAAAAGAGGTGTGAAATAACAACCTATTTTAGAGTGGAACAGAGTAGTTTTAAAACACTGGGTGTTAAAGTTCAACCTAGTTTAGAGTGAACAGAGTAGTTTAAACACTGATGTTAAAGTTCAACTATTTTAGAGTGGAACAGAGTAGTTTTAAAACACTGGGAACAGAAAAGAATCAGAACCTCTCCAGGCTTTTGAGTCTGTTTAGCAGCCATATTGAATCCATCCCCCTTCCCCTCCCCCCCCCCCCCCCCCCCCCCCCCCCCCCCCCCAACCTCCCACGGTGGTGGACAGTTGGCCATGA
>CM065716.1:1141894-1174394 GCA_033310375.1 Conus canariensis
ACATCGCCATTTGGTCCGGAGCTGCTTAATCGGATAGGCAAGCTTGACTTACATCGCAGCTGACCCTCATCTTAAGGGGCGTCACCCTATTCGCCACCGGGACCTGCCTGGATGGGGATGGTCGCCCCTGCTCCAGGCTGAGATGTAAACCACATGGGTTAAAGTGGACAGCGCGAGTGTGGCATAGCGGCGGACGCCAGGGGAGAGGTGGCAGCTCTCCTTTGAGGGACACTGATGTGAGAGGTCAGTGTCGGGCGGCTCAGTCAACCTTCCAGCCATATGGATGACGGCGGGTCTAGCCTGTGTTGCCGGGGGACGGCTCCTGGAGATGTGGGGCGATCGGCGAAGGAGCGCTGCCTGACTGCGATCACCGTGGCCTGGGTAACCATGTTCTGAGGTGTGGCAGACATGGGTGCACTCCTTATGGGGTTGGGCTGAAAAATTGCCCTCTCGGCAGCAGTCTGCGAGTACCCACCGAATATTAGGGACTCGTGCTGCGCTCCAGCGACTTTCGTCCTGCTCCCTCCTTGAGGCGGCCTCACGCGGCACAGGACCATCGCCACCTGAAGACAGTCTGATGTTTGCGGGGAAAAGACAACATACACCGACGACCATCGTCGGTCGACCAACAACCAAAATTGAACCAACGTTCAATGGAACACGAGCTCTGAGAGAGAGAAATACGACGACTCCCAGAGCAACTCGCCCACTACTGCCGGCGACAGCAGCTGCCACAATGATGCAGACCTACGTCTGTAGTATCTTGTCCTAATGGGCCTCAGGCTGATAGGACGTAAAACTCACCCTTAGTTGAAAAAAGTGGACGGCCATAGTGACCAGGTGATGACCAGGACCGAACTGTGTGTGTACACCACTGTGTAAGGCTTGACAAGACAGGCACTGCACAGAGGTAAACTGTTTACACCACTGTGTTAGGTTTGTCAAGACAGGCACTCACAGAGAGGTAAACTGTTTACACCATTGTGTTAGGTTTGTCAAGACAGGCACTCACAGAGAGGTAAACTGTTTACACCACTGTGTTAGGCTTGACAAGACAGGCACTGCACAGAGGTAAGCTGTTCACACCACTGTGTTAGGTTTGTCAAGACAGGCACCCACAGAGAAGTAAACTGTTTACACCACTGTGTAAGGCTTGACAAGACAGGCACTGCACAGAGGTAAACTGTTTACACCACTGTGTTAGGTTTGTCAAGACAGGCACTCACAGAGAGGTAAACTGTTTACACCACTGTGTTAGGCTTGTCAAGACAGGCACTGCACACGGAGGTAAACTGTTTACACCACTGTGTTAGGTTTGTCAAGACAGGCTCTGCACACAGAGGTAAACTGTTTACACCACTGTGTTAGGCTTGTCGAGACAGGCACTGCACACAGAGGTAAACTGTTTACACCACTGTGTTAGGCTTGTCGAGACAGGCACTGCACACAGAGGTAAACTGTTTACACCACTGTGTTAGGTTTGTCAAGACAGGCACTGCACAGAGGTAAACTGTGTACACCACTGTGTTAGGCTTGTCAAGACAGGCTCTGCACAGAGGTAAACTGTGTACACCACTGTGTTAGGCTTGTCCAGACAGGCACTCACAGAGAGATAAACTGTGTACTCCACTGTGTTAGGCTTGTCAAGACAGGCACTGCACAGAGGTAAGCTGTGTACTCCACTGTGTTAGGCTTGTCAAGACAGGCACTGCACACAGGGAAACTGTTTACACCACTGTGTTAGGCTTGTCAAGACAGCAGCACTGCATGCAGAGGTTGTAAACGGCGAGGGTCACGTGGACTGTTCTCAGACAACCTCTTTGTCTCTTGTCTTCAGCTGCCTTGTTTGTCTGTCCTTCCCACTCCACCCGCCCTTCTTCTCTCTCTTGTCTCTCACTCTGCTCGTCTCCTCTCCCTCTCTCTCTCTCTCTCTCTCTCTCTCTCTCTCTCTCTCTCTCTGTTTTTCGTTTCTCTCTGAATCACCGAAAAGCAAATGTGTGTGCATGAAAACAGAGAGAGAGTCACACACACACACACACACACACACACACACACACACACACACACACACACACACACACACACACTCACCTCACTCACTCACGCGCAAGCGGTCGATTTCAGCTGGAAGGGCCCTATGATGATGGACATCACCAACGTGTGGCTGTGGGTCATGTGATGCCGACAGAAAGATCGTCAGGAATGATCGCCCTCTTGACGTCAGAAAGGTGACATGGCCACACTGACCCAGGAGGGTAGAACTTGATGTCAGGGCTCCCATGTCCCGTGCTGCTAGAGTTGAGATGGTGCCCATGACACTTTGGGGTCACAGAGTGGAGATGGTGCCCATGACACTTTGGGGTCACAGAGTGGAGATGGTGCCCATGACACTTTGGGGTCACAGAGTGGAGATGGTGCCCATGACACTTTGGGGTCACAGAGTGGAGATGGTGATGACACTTTGGGGTCACAGAGTGGAGATGGTGATGACACTATGGGGTCACAGAGTCGAGATGGTGATGACACTATGGGGTCACAGAATGGAGATGGTGATAACACTTTGAGGTCACAGCGTGGAGATAGTGCCCATAACACTTTGGGGTCACAGAGTGGAGATGGTGCCCATGACACTTTGGGGTCACAGAGTGGAGATGGTGATGACACTTTAAGATCACAGAGTGGAGATGGTGATGACACTTTGGGGTCACAGAGTGGAGATGGTGCCGATCACACTTTGGGGTCACAGAGTGGAGATGGTGCCAATGACACTTTAGGGTCACAGAGTGGAGATGGTGATGACACTTTGGGGTCACAGAGTGGAGATGGTGATGACACTTTGGGGTCACAGAGTGGAGATGGTGCCGATGACACTTTGGGGTCACAGAGTGGAGATGGTGCCGATGACACTTTGGGGTCACAGAGTGGAGATGGTGCCCATGACACTTTGGGGTCACAGAGTGGAGATGGTGATGACACTTTGGGGTTACAGAGTGGAGATGGTGCCGATCACACTTTGGGGTCACAGAGTGGAGATGGTGATGACACTTTGGGGTCACAGAGTGGAGATGGTGATGACACTTTGGGGTCACAGAGTGGAGATGGTGCCAATGACACTTTGGGGTCACATAATGGAGATGGTGATGACACTTTGTGGTCACAGAGTGGAGATGGTGATGACACTTTGGGGTCACAGAGTGGAGATGGTGATGACACTTTGGGGTCACAGAGTGGAGATGGTGCCCATGACACTTTGTGGTCACAGAGTGGAGATGGTGATGACACTTTGGGGTCACAGAGTGGAGATTGTGATGACACTTTGGGGTCAGAGAGTCGAGATGGTGATGACACTTTGGGGTCACAGAGTGGAGATGGTGCCGATGACACATTGGGGTCACAGAGTGGAGATGGTGATCACACTTTGGGGTCACAGAGTGGAGATGGTGATGACACTTTGGGGTCACAGAGTGGAGATGGTGATGACACTTTGGGGTCACAGAGTGGAGATGGTGCCAATGACACTTTGGGGTCACAGAGTGGAGATGGTGCCGATGACACTTTGGGGTCACAGAGTGGAGATGGTGATGACACTTTGGGGTCACAGAGTGGAGATGGTGCCGATCACACTTTGGGGTCACAGAGTGGAGATGGTGCCCATGACACTTTAAGGTCACAGACACTGTCGGGGCCACAGTGACTGGAGAGGTGGATGAGGAGGACACCAACGCCCAGCATGATTGTGTGGGAGAGTTCATCACAGTTGAGTATGCTGTAAAGTTCTCTTGACGTGTTAACAATGGATTGTGACGTGTTAACAATGGATTGTGACGTGTTAACAATGGATTGTGACGTGTTAACAATGGATTGTGACTGTGTTAACAATGGATTGTGACGTGTTGACAATGGATTGTGACGTGTTGACATGGATTGTGACGTGTTAACATTGCATTGTGACGTGTTGACATTGGATTGTGACGTGTTGACATTGGATTGTGACGTGTTGACATTGGATTGTGACGTGTTGACATTGGATTGTGACGTGTTGACAATGGATTGTGGACGTGTTGACATTGGATTGTGACGTGTTAACATTGGATTGTGACGTGTTGACATTGGATTGTGACGTGTTGACATTGGATTGTGATGTGTTAACAGTGGATTGTGACATGTTGACATTGGATTGTGACGTGTTGACATTGGATTGTGATGTGTTAACATTGGATTGTGATGTGTTAACAGTGGATTGTGATGTGTTCTGTAGAACTCTAATCCTCTGCTTGTCGACCCTTCATACCTACTCTAGCCCACTAACCCAACTCCTCCATCACCCCAACAACAACAACAACAACAACAATAACAAAAGTATAGTGCACTGCACAAAAGCGTCGCCAGAAGTTTTGCATTGGGCTGGCCAACCTGAATTGAAAGTGACAAAAACGTTGCTACAGTCTACCTTTTCTGTGTAATAAAAGAGGGACGAGGAGAGAGGGGGCTCATCTTCCAAGTTTTCACTAAAAGAAGGGGGGGGGGGGGGGGGGGGGATATCTTCCAAATTTTCGTAAAAGTGGGGATGAGGGTGGGAGAAAGGGCCGCTCTCATTTTCGTAGTGTTTGAGGGTGGGGGTGGTGGTGGTGGTGGTAATATCTTCTTCCAGATTCGATCTTAACATGCTATCTATATCCTTCAGCTTCAAATATTGGGAGGATCAGAAAATAGTCTGGCCCCTCCAATAGTATCACTTCGTGGTATCCCCCCCCCCCCCCCCCCCCCCCACACACACACACACACAAACACACACACACATACACACACTGCCCGACCTACTCCTTCCCCAGTTCCAATGCCGCTTCTGCATTGACAATGATCTGAAAAGCAACATGAAGGGCAGACAGGATAATTCTTGTCATTAAACAATGCCACAAGCAAATGGACCTGTTCCCGGAAAACCTTGATGGTGGGGGGAGGGGGAGGAGCGGAAGGGGATACGAACAGCAAAAGACCATCGCTGCAGCACGTGTACGATACTTTTTTCCTGCTGCGTGGCTGGCTCGCTGTTTATGGCCCTATCAGGCCCACTGCCTTAATGGAGAGAACCCCTTTTGACTGGAGACAGAGAGAATGAGGTGACGTCATTGAACCATAGATCGTCCAGCGGTCTGTGCCTGTGGACACTCCCAGTCCTCGTGAAGTTGTGACAACCCCAGTAAGACTGTTGACAGACGTCCCCTGAACAGTTAGACTGTTGACAGACGTCCCCTTAACAGTAAGACTGTTTACAGACATCCCCTGAACAGTAAGACAATTGACAGACGTCCCCTTAACAGTTGACAGACGTCCCCTGAACAGTAAGACTGTTGACAGACCTCCCTGAACAGTTGACAGACATCCCCTAAACAGTAAGACTGTTGACAGACGTCCCCTGAACAGTAAGACAGTTGACAGACTTCCCCTTAACAGTTGACAGACATCCCCTGAACAGTAAGACTGTTGACAGACGTCCCCTGAACAGTAAGACAGTTGACAGACGTCCCCTTAACAGTTGACAGACATCCCCTGAACAGTAAGACTGTTGACAGACGTCCCCTTAACAGTTGACAGACATCCCCTAAACAGTAAGACTGTTGACAGACGTCCCCTGAACAGTAAGACAGTTGACAGACGTCCCCTTAACAGTTGACAGACATCCCCTGAACAGTAAGACTGTTGACAGACGTCCCCTGAACAGTTAGACAGTTGACAGACGTCCCCTTAATAATTGACAGACGTCCCCTTAACAGTAAGACTGTTAGACGTCCCCTGAACAGTAAGACTGTTGACAGACGTCCCCTGAACAGTTAGACAGTTGACAGACGTCCCTTTAATAATTGACAGACGTCCCCTTAACAGTAAGACTGTTGACAGACATCCCCTGAACAGTAAGACAGTTGACAGACGTCACCTGAACAGTTGACAGACGTCCCCTGAACAGTAAGACTGTTGACAGACATCCCCTGAACAGTAAGACAGTTGACAGACGTCCCCTTAACAGTTGACAGACGTCCCCTTAACAGTAAAACTGTTGACAGACGTCCCCTGAACAGTAAGACAGTTGACAGACGTCCCCTTAACAGTTGACAGACGTCCCCTGAACAGTAAGACTGTTGACAGACGTCCCCTTAACAGTAAGACTGTTGACAGACGTCCCCTGAACAGTAAGACAGTTGACAGACGTCCCGTGAACAGTAAGACTGTTGACAGACGTCCCCTGAACAGTTAGACAGTTGACAGACGTTCCCTGAACAGTAAGACAGTTGACAGACGTCCCCTGAACAGTAACACTATTGACAGACGTCCCCTGAACACTTGACAGACGTGCCCTGAACAGTTAGACAGTTGACAGACGTCCCCTGAACAGTAAGACTGTTGACAGACGTCTCCTGAACAGCAAGACAGTTGACAGACGTCCCCTGAACAGTAACACTATTGACAGACGTCCCCTGAACAGTAACACTATTGACAGACGTCCCCTGAACACTTGACAGACGTCCCCTGAACAGTTAGACAGTTGACAGACGTCCCCTGAACAGTAAGACTGTTGACAGACGTCTCCTGAACAGCAAGACAGTTGACAGACGTCCCCTGAACAGTAAGACAGTTGACAGACGTCCCCTGAACAGTAACACTATTGACAGACGCCCCCTGAACACTTGACAGACGTCCCCTGAACAGTAAAACTGTTGACAGGCGTCCCCTGAACAGTTAGACAGTTGACAGACGTCCCCTGAACAGTTAGACAGTAGACAGACGTCTCCTGAACATTAAGACTGTTGACAGACGTCCCCTGAACAGTAAAACTGTTGACAGACGTCCCCTGAACAGTTAGACAGTAGACAGACGTTCCCTGAACAGTTAGACAGTAGACAGACGTCCTCTGAATAGCAGCAGTTCTCATGGGATCATTCGTGCAGAGCTCAAAGCAGGTTTGTTTTTTGTTTGTTTGTTTGTGTTTGGTTGTTGTTGTTGTTGTTTTGCTGTCCCATCTTTTGTGCCACCTCAGTGGCATTGCACCCGCGCTGTTCATTCATCCACCGTCCACAACCACAGCCAAATAAACAAAAAAAAAATTCCCACCAAGGGAAGTAATATTTGGTACGGATTGAAGGAATTACTCCCCTTGCACTGAAATAAAAATGTAAGATGAAACAAAGGTAAAAACAAAAATGAAAAAAAAAATGGAAAAGAAGAAGACAAAGAAGAAAAAAAAAACACTAAAAGATTAACCAGAGCTTTGATATTCCATGAAAATTTCTTCATTCCTGGTGATAAAACCAACGCATGTTAGTAACTTCACAGCCTACATGCTCAGTGGAAAATAAAGTGAACAGATCCATTCTGAATCTGCCGTTTTGGAGTGTGTGTGTGTGTGTGTGTAAACAATTTAAATCGTGAACATGATCAGCAAATGAGCTCAGGACTTTGCCGAAGCCTCCAAGATGCCTCGGGTCAGACAGCGACTGAATCGGCCAGATGAAGGACTGGAAAAGGAATCGGCCAGATGAAGGACTGGAAAAGGAATCGGCCAGATGAAGGACTGGAAAAGGAATCGGCCAGATGAAGGACTGGAAAAGGGTAAATGAGGAGCAGACATGCAGCAAAGCAAAATGGTATGACCTCGACCTTTAACCTCTGACCAAAGGGCTTGTTCGGCCTAGCAGATTGAGCATTACTCACTTGATCGAAAAGCCCCTCGGGGTTCCATCTCCGCTGAAGTTAGCCAGGAGACTTTAGAACTCTCTTAAGGGTGTGAACGTCACACACACACACACACACACACACAGAGTTTGTGATCGCGCCATAGCCAGTCAGTTTACCAGTTCTGACAAAGAATGGAAACGTGACACCTATTCCATTGCATTCTACTAGGCTTTTTTCTTTTCTTTTTTTCTTTCTTTGTTTTGTTTTGTTTTGTTTTGCCTGTGTTTTGTTTTGACCTTTATCTTTGATACTCAGCCATGTCATAAAACTGTCATCAGTATCTCTCCACCTGCCATATGTCATAAAGCTGTCATCAGTATCTCTCCACCTGCCATGTCATAAAGCTGTCATCAGTATCTCTCCACCTGCCATATGTCATAAAGCTGTCATCAGTATCTCTCCACCTGCCATATGTCATAAAGCTGTCATCAGTATCTCTCCACCTGCCATATGTCATAAAGCTGTCATCAGTATCTCTCCACCTGCCATATGTCATAAAGCTGTCATCAGTATCTCTCCACCTGGCGTTTAGGTTTTGTTTCTACCATTTGCGGCTACTGATATAGAAAATAGGAAAGTAGGTGATGTCAATTTACCAGACATACACACAAACACACGTGCGTGCGTATGTGAGCACATGCAGTGGACCATATACACACGGAAAACCGACCTCTGATTTTCGTACTAACCTAGGCTACTTTGTAAGTTACAAAAATCATGGAAGTAAAATTATTAATTAATATTATTCCGAATAGCACTCAGCTTCCTTTTGACTGGATTCAACTGCATAAAGTTCTACATTGAAAGGAGGACAATATATTTAGTGACTGCACCTACAACTGATGGCCTTTCTTTTTCCTAACAAGTCTTGCCAGTCTTTTGTACTAACCCCTAAAGCAGCTTGTCACCTCTGGGCGAATCAGCCAGAGGTATCCATCCTGAACATCTGCATGGGCGTGTTGTAAAAGGGAGACTTGCGAAACGAGGGGACGTACAGGGTAACCGTTGCAGAGTGGAAATCAGGTAGATGTTTATTCCAGGTCCAGTATCCTCCGTGTGAGGGACTTCGCGTTGTCCATTCTCCCAGAGTCTGCAGCAGACCTTGTTGGTCGACACTTCCTTCCTCCAAACGCAGTTCAACAGTGGCAGGAGCGACAGAATTCAGTACAGTCCGTCTCAGACAGCATTGGATAGGAGGTGGGGTGGGGTGGCGTGTAAAAAATTAGCAGTAAATACGTCATAGCAGTAAACACGTCATTCACCCGGTCCCTCTCCCGCCCATCTGACACCATTCCCCCTCACTCTCCCCTCCTTTCCCCTCCCTTACACACATCTCTTCCACTACCCCTGTAAGTTCTTGCCTGTCTGTCCATTTGCTCGGACATTAAAACATCGCATCTTCCTCTTCTGTCTTCACTGTAGTTATCTTTCTAGGAAGTACCAAAAGGAAGTGGCAAGTGCACTAAAACTATAATCAGGTGTGTTACCTCCTTCATAGGAAGTAAGGAAAGGAAGTGGCAAGTGCACTAAAACTATAATCAGGTGTGTTACCTCCTTCATAGGAAGTAAGGAAAGGAAGTGGCAAGTGCACTAAAACTATAATCAGGTGTGTTACCTCCTTCATAGGAAGTAAGGAAAGGAAGTGGCAAGTGCACTAAAACTATAATCAGGTGTGTTACCTCCTTCATAGGAAGTAAGGAAAGGAAGTGGCAAGTGCACTAAAACTATAATCAGGTGTGTTACCTCCTTCATAGGAAGTAAGGAAAGGAAGTGGCAAGTGCACTAAAACTATAATCAGGTGTGTTACCTCCTTCATAGGAAGTAAGGAAAGGAAGTGGCAAGTGCACTAAAACTATAATCAGGTGTGTTACCTCCTTCATAGGAAGTAAGGAAAGGGAGTGGCAAATGCACTAAAACTATAATCAGGTGTGTTACCTCCTTCATAGGAAGTAAGGAAAGGAAGTGGCAAGTGCACTAAAACTATAATCAGGTGTGTTACCTCCTTCATAGAAAGTAAGGAAAGGGAGTGGCAAGTGCACTAAAACTATAATCAGGTGTGTTACCTCCTTCATAGGAAGTAAGGAAAGGAAGTGGCAAGTGCACTAAAACTATAATCAGGTGTGTTACCTCCTTCATAGGAAGTAAGGAAAGGAAGTGGCAAGTGCACTAAAACTATAATCAGGTGTGTTACCTCCTTCATAGGAAGTAAGGAAAGGGAGTGGCAAGTGCACTAAAACTATAATCAGGTGTGTTACCTCCTTCATAGGAAGTAAGGAAAGGAAGTGGCAAGTGCACTAAAACTATAATCAGGTGTGTTACCTCCTTCATAGGAAGTAAGGAAAGGAAGTGGCAAATGCACTAAAACTATAATCAGGTGTGTTACCTCCTTCATAGGAAGTAAGGAAAGGAAGTGGCAAGTGCACTAAAACTATAATCAGGTGTGTTACCTCCTTCATAGGAAGTAAGGAAAGGAAGTGGCAAGTGCACTAAAACTATAATCAGGTGTGTTACCTCCTTCATAGGAAGTAAGGAAAGGAAGTGGCAAGTGCACTAAAACTATAATCAGGTGTGTTACCTCCTTCATAGGAAGTAAGGAAAGGAAGTGGCAAGTGCACTAAAACTATAATCAGGTGTGTTACCTCCTTCATAGGAAGTAAGGAAAGGAAGTGGCAAGTGCACTAAAACTATAATCAGGTGTGTTACCTCCTTCATAGGAAGTAATGAAGGGGAGTGGCAAGTGCGTTAGAACTGTGAGTCAGGTGTGTTACCTCCTTTCTTGGAAGTAATGAAGGGGAGTGGCAAGTGCGTTAGAACTGTGAGTCAGGTGTGTTACCTCCTTTCTTGGAAGTAATGAAGGGGAGTGGCAAGTGCGTTAGAACTGTGAGTCAGGTGTGTTACCTCCTTTCTTGGAAGTAATGAAGGGGAGTGGCAAGTGCGTTAGAACTGTGAGTCAGGTGTGTTACCTCCTTTCTTGGAAGTAATGAAGGGGAGTGGCAAGTGCGTTAGAACTGTGAGTCAGGTGTATTACCTCCTTTCTTGGAAGTAATGAAAGGAAGTGGCAAGTGCGTTAGAACTGTGAGTCAGGTGTCTTAGCACCTTTTTTCCACTAACTGCTTTAACCCCTTGATGTGACACAGCAGCCTTCCTGAAATGCTTCAACGACCGGTAACGGCCAAGATGGCTTTGGTTCAATGGATGTTTTTGCATGGTCGGGTGGTGATGGTAAGCACGTTCTGCCACCTCTTAGGGTCTTTTTGCCTGGACACTGGTGTTGTACACAGTGCATAGCCCCGCCAACATGCACATGTTGTAATGAAATATTAAAGCACTCGAAAATGTGTTCAGTTCATTCTATGCCCGTATCTGGGCTTTCATTTCGCAGAAATGACTTCATGGATTCGCTCAGGCCTTGTGTGGGTCATAAATTACACAGCCCTTTCTGCTCCCGCGAACGTTGTTGTTGTTGTTGTTGTTGTTGTTGTTGTTGTTGTTTTTCTGGCAAACCGTTGAATACAGAATTTCAGTCACTTTCATTTCAATTATTTATGTACCTTTTTTTAAAATTTTTATTGATGTACTGGTTTCTCTATTTCTGCCAGAAATGCTACTCTCTACCGGGCACATGCGCCAGCCAAGGAAATCCCCGTCCACCTCAGCGGCTGCTGCTTACTCTCGCCGGTACAAGGAACGGCTCAAGTCGATGCCGGGAGAATACCGGCTGTACCAGCAGAAATGCCGCGACGCCATGCGGAGGCTGAGAGCCAAACGACGGGAGGAGGAGCTGGCTCTGGCACAGGCCATGGACGTTCTGCCTCCAGATCCACTGAGACCTCAGGACACCCCAGACCCTGCCACCTATTTTCAGCAATGATCCCGACTTTCCTTGTGAAGGGTTGTGTGGTTAATTAAGGACTGTAGCAAAGAGGAAACGATTATCTGGAATGCATATCTGAGATCCTCAGTGGGCGCGCCTAGGAGTTTTCCGGTATAAAGTGTATTTCCTCCTGCAGAATTGTTGTTATCGTCTGTTTCCCTTTTTGGGTGCTTTGTTTTTCTTTCAGTTTCTATAGAAGTTTTCTTATGGTCTGTTTCTCTCTTTGGGTGCTTTGTTTTTCTTTCAGTTTCTGTAGAAGTTTTCTTATGGTCTGTTTCTCTCTTTGGGTGCTTTGTTTTTCTTTCAGTTTCTGTAGAAGTTTTCTTATGGTCTGTTTCTCTCTTTGGGTGCTTTGTTTTTCTTTCAGTTTCTGTAGAAGTTTTCTTATGGTCTGTTTCTCTCTTTGGGTGCTTTGTTTTTCTTTCAGTTTCTGTAGAAGTTTTCTTATGGTCTGTTTCTTCTTTGGGTGCTTTGTTTTTCTTTCAGTTTCTGTAGAAGTTTTCTTATGGTCTGTTTCTCTCTTTGGGTGCTTTGTTTTTCTTTCAGTTTCTGTAGAAGTTTTCTTATGGTCTGTTTCTCTCTTTGGGTGCTTTGTTTTTCTTTCAGTTTCTGTAGAAGTTTTCTTATGGTCTGTTTCTCTCTTTGGGTGCTTTGTTTTTCTTTCTGTTCGTCGTCCACTATTTTTCTCTCCCTCTTTTTGGCTAATCGCCTGCATTTGTTCTGAAAACTTTTTGTTTTGTTTTGTCTTGTTTTGTTTTCAATTTCTCTTTAACTGGCAATTCTGTTGTACTCTGTCTAGATAGTAGAACTGTGAACACTGTCCAGATTGGGCGCTAGCTGTCAGATTCTGCAGTGTTTATTTGTGTACATGGCTTTTAATGAATGACTTGTGACTTAGTGTTTATTTGTGTACATGACTTTTTATGAATAACTTGTGATTTTTGTTATTCTACAGTGTTTATTTGTGTACATGGCTTTTTATGAATGACTTGTGACTTCTTGCGGGCGACCTCAGTACAACGTTGTTTCGAATTAAAGATAATCATGAGAGCAAGCTGCTGTGTTTACTTTTTGTTGTTGTTGTTGTTTTTTGTTTGTTTTTATTGATTTTATTTTCTACACGATCACAGCCCTGAAATGACCCTATGTGCTTGGCTGGGGTGAAAATGACTGTTTGAGATTCTGTCATTGTTATTGTCAGGTCGGGGGAAGTGGCATGAAATTTTGTCGTTGTTATTGTCAGGTCGGGGGAAGTGGCATGAAATTTTGTCGTTGTTATTGTCAGGTTGGGGGAAGTGGCATGAAATTCTGTCATTGTTATTGTCAGGTCGGGGGAAGTGGCATGAAATTTTGTCGTTATTGTCAGGTCGGGGGAAGTGTCATGAAATTTTGTCGTTGTTATTGTCAGGTCGAGGGAAGTGTCATGAAATTTTGTCGTTGTTATTGTCAGGTCGGGGAAGTGGCATGAAATTTTGTCGTTGTTATTGTCAGGTCGGGGAAGTGGCATGAAATTTTGTCGTTGTTGTTGTCAGGTCGGGGGAAGTGTCATGAAATTTTGTCGTTGTTATTGTCAGGTCGGGGGAAGTGTCATGAAATTTTGTCGTAGTTATTGTCAGGTCGAGGGAAGTGTCATGAAATTTTGTCGTAGTTATTGTCAGGTCGAGGGAAGTGTCATGAAATTTTGTCGTTGTTGTCAGGTCGGGGGAAGTATCATGTAATTTTGTTGTTGTTGTTGTCAGTTCGGGGGAAGTGTCATGAAATTTTGTTGTTGTTGTTGTCAGGTCGGTGGAAGTATCATGAAATTTTGTTGTTGTTGTGCAGGTCGGGGGAAGTGTCATGAAATTTTGTCATTGTTGTTGTCAGGTCGGGGGAAGTGGCATGAAATTTTGTCGTTGTTGTTGTCAGGTCGGGGAAGTGTCATGAAATTTTGTTGTTGTTGTTGTCAGGTCGGGGGAAGTGGCATGAAATTTTGTCGTAGTTATTGTCAGGTTGAGGGAAGTGTCATGAAATTTTGTTGTTGTTGTTGTCAGGTCGGGGGAAGTATGAAATTTTGTTGTTGTTGTTGTCAGGTTGGGGGAAGTGTCATGAAATTTTGTTGTTGTTGTTGTCAGGTTGGGGGAAGTGTCATGAAATTTTGTTGTTGTTGTTGTCAGGTCGGGGAAGTATCATGAAATTTTGTTGTTGTTCTTGTCAGGTCGGGGAAGTATCATGAAATTTTGTTTGTGTTGTTGTCAGTTCGGGGGAAGTGTCATGAAATTTTGTTGTTGTTGTTGTCAGGTCGGGGGAAGTATCATGAAATTTTGTCATTGTTGTTGTCAGGTCGAGGGAAGTGGCATGAAATTTTGTCGTTGTTGTCAGGTTGGGGGAAGTGGCATGAAATTTGTTGTTGTTGTCAGGTCGGGGGAAGTGGCATGAAATTTTGTCATTGTTGTCAGGTCGGGGGAAGTGGCATGAAATTTTGTCGTTGTTGTTGTCAGGTTGAGGGAAGTGTCATGAAGTTTTGTCGTTGTTGTTGTCAGGTCGGGGGAAGTGGCATGAAATTTTGTCGTTGTTGTCAGTTCGGGGGAAGTGGCATGAAATTTTGTCATTGTTGTCAGGTCGGGGGAAGTGGCATGAAATTTTGTCGTTGTTATTGTCAGGTCGGGGAAGTGGCATGAAATTTAGTCGTTGTTATTGTCAGGTCGGGGGAAGTGGCATGAAATTTTGTCGTTGTTGTTGTCAGGTCGGGGGAAGTGGCATGAAATTTTGTTGTTGTTGTTGTCAGGTCGGGGGAAGGGTCATGAAATAGCGGGCGTTCCGGGCACGGGCTAGTTTTAACAGTGTTGAGGATGTTAACAGTTAGATACCCGTCATCAACTGCTGTAGTTGTTTGGTTCTTTTCAGGGTCAGCTCTGTCTTTCCTGATGTGACCCATTTCAGAATGGGATCTTTTCTCTTGTGTGAGGGTGACAGCCCTGAAAACGCCTTCCGTGTGGTCAGCGGGACTTTAATCATAAAAAAACGCTAAACTGTCTTGCACTATCTTACCTTCTGAGAGGAGAGGTGATTCCACGCGTGTGTGGAGGTTCCATGGTAGCATACCTTGAGATGGAGCTCTCAGTTTTAAGCAACGTCTTACTGAGTGTTTGGAAGTCTGCAGCCACAGGCTGGAGTGTTTGTCACTGCTGACACCCCTCAACACTTTGAGAGTCTGCAGCCACAGGCTGGAGTGTTTGTCACTGCTGACACCCCTCAACACTTTGAGTGGTCCGCATGCCGTGGTTTTTACTCCGTGTTCAGATTTCTCCTCATTGCCCCCCTCCCCCCTTCCACCCCCTCCCCACCCCCTTTTTCTTCCTTTATTTTCATTTTATCAGACTGAAACATGATTGATTGAATGGTCATAAAAGATCAATATTTTATCAGACTGAAACATGATTGATTGAATGGTCATAAAAGATCAATATTTCTTCATCTGATCTAAGATTTTATTGAAGAAAGATTTTTAACGAACTTTCCGGTGTGTTTTTAGAAGGTGTATTTTAAAGGGTTGTGTGAATGATTTGTTTGTTTCTTTGTTTGTTTTTAATGACTTGAGAGTTCACTTCACTGCGGTGACAGCCCTGATATGGCCCTTTGCGGTCGGCTGGGATAGAGCAACATTATCTCATAACTGTTAATAAACTTTGTTCGAGATCAGTCAACGATGGTGTTGAATGTCAATATCGGCATTAAAACTGGAACAAAAGTTCCGTGTTGACCGTACTGTCTGCCCTGACAGGCCGTCAGAGGTCGCTCGGGTCATGTACTGTTATGACTGGACTCCGCCAGTGTGCAGTGTATGCTGCTCCTCCCCCCGCCTCCTTTGCACGTTCACCAGAACAACTGAAAGTCACAAAAGCTGTTGGACATGAGGGGTGGGGAGTGGGGTGGGGGAAGGGGTTGAACTGCCGGGGCACTGCGTGTCCAGGGTGGAACATTTCAGAATATGGAGCGAAACATTCTCCCGTCGCCACCTTGAACTTCTGGCTGCACACCAAAAATTGATGCGCCAAGCTCCTGCTTAAGGAGTCGAGTATTTATAGACTGGCGCAATGAGATTGTTTTAAGAATTTTTTTTATTGTGTTTGAAAGTTGATTCTCCTCCTTTTCTTTCATATGGCCATCGAGGTACGAGCCAGGTGGTTCCAAGAATACAGATTAAAATCGAAGGAATGGGACAATTTGGGCGCTTGGAACTGGCGAAAAGACAGGGTCACGGGTGAGTGCAAAGGCCTGAAATGTGACGTCAATTAAGGGGAAGATCATGTATTTGAAGATTGTTTGTGATTTCAACGGTGAAAATCCCCCAAAACACGGGAAATAATTGGTGGAGAGTTGTTCTTTTGATCAGTTATCATTTTAAAATTAAATGCTGGCTCAAATTTGTGGTAGACCTCAAAACGCTTACATGGATTGTATCGTGTTTAGTGCAACATCCTAATTGTGGCGTGTGGCCACAGGCCTGAAACTCCAGCCTTGATTCCAACACCTAGTTGTCAGCCCCGTAGGGCACGTTGTAGCACGTGAGTGTGGACCTGCAGTGGACTGTGGGCATCACTTAGGACACGTTGTCAGCATGTGAGTGTAGACCTGTAGTTGACCGTGGACATCAAGGAGCAGCACAGTTCTTCACTTGTTTTTTTCATTAGACAGACTTGGAAGAGCAAACGTATCAGATTGATATGTGTGTGTGTACGTGTTTGTGCGTGCTTGAGTGCATACGCACGCGTGCGTGCGTGCAAGCATGCATGCGTGCATGCGCGCGCGCGCGCGCGTGTGTGTGTGTGTGTGTGTGTGTGGATATTGGCAAACAAGTCTTTGTTTTGGGTTTCTATATAAGTTCACCGGAATATTTGATAACATTAGAATAAAGAGTATGTGTTTTGTTTTGTTTTGTTTTGTTTTGTTTTGTTTTTCGTTGTTGTCCAGGTTATGCTGCCATCCGCCTTGTGACGTAGCTGGCACTGCAATAACAGTGTGTCAGTTCAGACTGACCGAAAATGAATTCATTTCACTTCGCAACATGAACGTTGTTACCAACTTTATCAACCACTGGCAACGTGATTTGTGTGTGTGTGTGTGTGTGTGTGTGTGTGTGTGTGTGTGTGTGTGTGTGTGTGGTCCTGTTGCAGAAATGGAATAAATGATTTAAAAACACAAAACAAAACAAAAACAAAGCACACACAAAACAAAACAAAACAAACAAACTGACAGTGTGATGTGATGTCAGTGTTTCATTGTTTTGAGAGGCAAGACGGGAAGGGAAGGAGAGAGAGAGAGAGAGAGGGGGGTTATTCCCCCTCTGTAACGGTGTGATGTTCTGCCATGGACTGTCCGTCCCTCTGCCCAGTCCGCGTAGTCTGCCACAGGTCAAAGGCACAGTCTAACAACCCTAGCAGGATGTCGCTTATTGCTAAGGTCAAAGGTGACAGACTAACAGCCCCAGCAGGATGTCGCTCATTGTCAAGGTCAAAGGTGACAGTCAAACAGCCCTAGCAAGATGTCGCTTATTGCCAAGGTCAAAGGTGACAGACCTAGCAGGATGTCGCTCATTGTCAAGGTCAAAGGTGACAATCAAACAGCTCTAGCAAGATGTCGCTTATTGCCAAGGTCAAAGGTGACAGACCAACAGACCTAGCAGGATGTCGCTTATTGCGAGTCTTACACAAGTACTCCTTCTGTCGTTCACTTTAAAAACTCGATCCTTGTGATTGCCTAAGTCAGCCAGCTCAAGAGCTGAACATGTATCAATGAGAGAGAGAGACAGACAGACAGACAGAGACAGACAGATAGAAGAGAGAGAGAGAGAGAGAGAGAGAGAGAGAGAGAGAGAGAGAGAGATTTGCCTCAAACTTGTGCACGCATTAGCCTGCAATTCATCATCATCATCGCCTATTACCCCTCCTGGGGTGCAGGCCGCCAACCAAGGACCTCCAGACATCTCTGTCCTGGGCTCTTTTCTCCAGCTGGTTCCAAGTCATCCCCATGTTCCTGATGTCTGCTTCCAGGTCCCTGCGCCAGGTGTTCCTTGGCCGACCTCTTTTTCGTTTTCCGTGGGGGTTCCATGTTAGGGCTTGTCTGGTGATGTTGCTTGCAGGCTTCCGCAGCGTATGTCCAATCCAGCCCCAACGTCGTTTCTTGATTTCCTGTTCTGCGGGCAGCTGGTTTGTTCTCTCCCAGAGCTCATTGTTGCAATTCAGTTGTCGTGATTTTCCTTACCACAGTGTGGTCAGATTCCAACTTTCCGAGCATGAATACTCTTCTTCAAATTAGAGTAATTAGCCTCAGTTGATTAGTGTCAACTTCGGAGCAGCCGAGGACGTGATTGGTGTTTCACGCTCACCCATTCACCCACACTGTGCTATTTCTCACCATTCACCCACACTGTGCTATTTCTCACCATTCACCCACGCTGCTATTTCTCACCATTCACCCACCCTGTGCTATTTCTCACCATTCACCCACCCTGTGCTATTTCTCACCATTCACCCACACTGTGCTATTTCTCACCATTCACCCACACTGTGCTATTTCTCACCATTCACCCACACTGCTATTTCTCACCATTCACCCACACTGTGCTATTTTCACATTCCCACACTGCTATTCTCACATCACCCACACTGCTATTTCTCACCATTCACCCACACTGCTATTTCTCACCATTCACCCACACTGTGCTATTTCTCACCATTCACCCACACTGTGCTATTTCTCACCATTCACCCACACTGTGCTATTTCTCACCATTCACCCACACTGTGCTATTTCTCACCATTCACCCACACTGTGCTATTTCTCACCATTCACCCACACTGCTATTTCTCACCATTCACCCACACTGTGCTATTTCTCACCATTCACCCACACTGCTATTTCTCACCATTCACCCACACTGTGCTATTTCTCACCATTCACCCACACTGTGCTATTTCTCACCATTCACCCACACTGTGCTATTTCTCACCATTCACCCACACTGTGCTATTTCTCACCATTCACCCACACTGTGCTATTTCTCACCATTCACCCACACTGTGCTATTTCTCACCATTCACCCACGCTGTGCTATTTCTCACCATTCACCCACGCTGTGCTATTTCTCACCATTCACCCACACTGCTATTTCTTACCATTCACCCACACTGTGCTATTTCTCACCATTCACCCACACTGTGCTATTTCTCACCATTCACCCACACTGTGCTATTTCTCACCATTCACCCACACTGTGCTATTTCTCACCATTCACCCACACTGTGCTATTTCTCACCATTCACCCACACTGTGCTATTTCTCACCATTCACCCACACTTGCTATTTCTCACCATTCACCCACACTGCTATTTCTCACCATTCACCCACACTGTGCTATTTCTCACCATTCACCCACACTGTGCTATTTCTCACCATTCACCCACACTGTGCTATTTCTCACCATTCACCCACACTGTGCTATTTCTAGCTCAGGCAGATGCACAACAAGCCAGTCAGTTGTATCAACACATTTTCGTAAGACTGCGGAGGCCACTGCTGTATGTGACCCTGTGGTGCATACACAGGCCATTGCTATATGTGACACGGTGGTGCATACACAGGCCACTGCTGTATGTGACACTGTGGTGCATACACAGACCACTGCTGTATGTGACACTGTGGTGCATACACAGACCACTGCTGTATGTGACACTGTGGTGTATGTGACACTGTGGTGCATACACAGGCCACTGCTGTATGTGACACTGTGGTGCATACACAGGCCACTGCTGTATGTGACTCTGTGGTGCATACACAGGCCACTGCTGTATGTGACACTGTGGTGCATACAGATGCCTGTCTACAAGCCCAACTTTGGTATGAAAGGCCCGTGCCTTCTGCACAAAGACCCCGCCTGTCTGTCACCCTCTCATCCAAAAGATTTTTGAGTTATACACAAAAACCCTGTCCTTTACTCATTCACCCAAAAGACCTGAGAGTTATACCCAAAGACTTTACCTTTGACTCACACACCCAAAAAGACCTGTGAGTTATACACAAGGACCCTACCTGTCACACTCTCACCCCAAAAAGACCTATGAATTACACACAAAGACCTTGCCTGTCACTGTCATCCAGAAGATTTATTTTATTACACGCAAAGACTCAGTCACTTACGAACCCAAAAGACCTATAGGTTATTCACATAGTTGTTGACAACAAACCAACCAGGTGCCCTCATAATGGGTCAGAACCAACAGGTGTTTACAGCAAACCAACCAGGTGCCCTCATAATGGGTCACAACCAACAGGTGTTTACAGCAAACCAACTATGTGCCTTCATAATAGGTCAGAACCAACAGGTGTTTACAGCAAACCAACCAGGTGCCCTCATAATGGGTCAGAACCAACAGGTGTTTACAGCAAACCAACCAGGTGCCCTCATAATGGGCCAGAACCAGCAGGTGTTTACTGCAAATTTGTCTGTGGCTTTGAAATATTCAGCTTTGTTTGGTTTGTTCTGTAGAGTGAATTCGTCTATGCTGGGTTCATTCTGTTGACAGGTTAGAAGGTTTCTGTACCGTTGGGTTCTTGTTCTGCACACCGGTTTATAAGGGTTCTATACCATTAGGTTCTTCTGTACACTGGTTTATAAGGGTTCTATACCATTGGGTTCTTCTGTACACTGGTTTATAAGGTTTCTGTACCGTTGGGTTCTTGTTCTGCACACCGGTTTATAAGGGTTCTATGCCATTAGGTTCTTCTGTACACTGGTTCATAAGGGTTCTATGCCATTGGGTTCTTCTGTACACTGGTTTATAAGGGTTCTGTACCATTGGGTTCTTCTGTACACTGGTTTATAAGGGTTCTGTACCATTGGGTTCTTGTTCTGTACACTGGTTCATAAGGGTTCTGTGTCATTGGGTTCTACTGTACACTGGTTTATAAGGGTTCTGTACCATTAGGTTCTTCTGTACACTGGTTTATAAGGGTTCTGTACCATTGGGTTCTTGTTCTGCACACTGGTTTATAAGGGTTCTATGCCATTAGGTTCTTCTGTACACTGGTTTATAAGGGTTCTGTACCATTGGGTTCTGCTGTACACTGGTTTATAAGGGTTCTGTACCATTGGGTTCTTGTTCTGCACACTGGTTTATAAGGGTTCTATGCCATTAGGTTCTTCTGTACACTGGTTTATAAGGGTTCTGTACCATTAGGTTCTTCTGTACACTGGTTTATAAGGGTTCTGTACCATTGGGTTCTTGTTCTGCACACTGGTTTATAAGGGTTCTATGCCATTAGGTTCTTCTGTACACTGGTTTATAAGGGTTCTGTACCATTGGGTTCTGCTGTACACTGGTTTATAAGGGTTCTGTACCATTGGGTTCTTCTGCAGACTGGTTTAAAGGGGTTCTATACCACTGGGTTCTTGTTCTGTGCACTGGTTTATAAGGGTTCTGTACCATTAGGTTCTTCTGTACACTGGTTTATAGGGGTTCTGTATCATTGGGTTCTTCCGTACACTGGTTTATAAGGGTTCTGTACCATTAGGTTCTTCTGTACACTGGTTTATAGGAGTTCTGTATCATTGGGTTCTTCTGTACACTGGTTTATAGGGGTTCTGTACCGTTGGGTTCTTCTCTACACTGATTTATAGGGGTTCTGTATCATTGGGTTCTTCTCTACACTGGTTTATAAGGGTTCTGTGCCATTGGGTTCTTCTGCAGACTGGTTTATAAGGGTTCTTCTGCAGACTGGTTTATAAGGGTTCTGTACCATTGGGTTCTTCTGTACACTGG
Organism: Conus canariensis; assembly: GCA_033310375.1. Lineage (NCBI taxonomy): Eukaryota > Metazoa > Mollusca > Gastropoda > Neogastropoda > Conidae > Conus > Conus canariensis. The sequence goes on from CM065716.1 coordinate 1,163,297, forward strand.
TTTATAAGGGTTCTGTACCATTGGGTTCTTCTGTACACTGGTTTACAGGGGCTCTCTACCATTGGCTTCTTCTGTACACTGGTTTATAGGGGTTCTGTACCGTTGGCTTCTTCTGTACACTGGTTTATGAGGGTTCTGAACCATTGGGTTTTTCTGTACACTTGATTATAAGGGTTCTGCTAATCTTTTATACTGTGATATGAAACAGATGCTCTAGTACCCTGCCTGTTGTTCCCCCTCCCCCCCCCCCCCCCCCCCCCCACCTTCCATTGCACCTTCCTCTATTTCCCTCTTTTAGTCATATTTTTTTCCTTTTTGGGTATGGTTCAACTGGTGTGTCATCATCTGTTCAAACTGGGAGCAAGTTAGTCGCACAGGGCTGGTATTTCCATACCACGTGACCCATGCGACAGGGGGCAATATCCCACATCATGGCTACCATGTTGCAGCAGCGTCCACTCTTCTTCTTCTTCTTCTTCTTCTTCTTCTTCTTCTTCTTCTTCTTCTTCTTCAAGCACCACTGATTTCTCAGGCGGATGCTATCAGTCATCTCACATAATTATATGCAGACCCGTCCTTCTCTTGGCGTCGCCTGAACAGCCTTCGAAGACCCCCCCCCCCCCCTCTCTTCACCTCTCTCTCCCTCCTTCCGTCTCCTCAAAAGGACTAACCTCACCACCATCCCTTTCCCCCTCACTGTGCGTACAACTCCGTCATACACCCACCCTCGTCCCTGGATCAAAGGAGAAAAAGAAAGATGACAACAGAGATAATGCTGCTTATAGCCCAGCCACCGCACAGAAAGATAACAGAGAGATAATGTTGCTTATAGCCCAGCCCACCGCACATAAAGATAACAGAGATAATGTTGCTCATAGCCAAGCCCACCGCAAAGAAAGATAACAGAGATAATGTTGCTTATAGCCCAGCCCACCACACAGAAAAATAACAGAGAGATAATGTTGCTTATAGCCCAGCCCAGAGAGATAATGTTGCTTATTGCCCAGCCCAGAGAGATAATGTTGCTTATAGCCCAGCCCACCGCACAGAAAGATAATAGAGATAATGTTGCTTATAGCCCAGCCCACCGCACATAAAGATAACAGAGATAATGTTGCTCATAGCCAAGCCCACCGCAAAGAAAGATAACAGAGATAATGTTGCTTATAGCCCAGCCCACCACACAGAAAGATAACAGAGAGATAATGTTGCTTATAGCCCAGCCCAGAGAGATAATGTTGCTTATTGCCCAGCCCAGAGAGATAATGTTGCTTATAGCCCAGCCCACCGCACAGAAAGATAATAGAGATAATGTTGCTTATAGCCCAGCCCACCGCAAAGAAAGATAACAGAGAGATAATGTTGCGTATAGCCCAGCCCACCGCAAAGAAAAATAACAGAGATAATGTTGCGTATAGCCCAGCCCACCGCAAAGAAAGATAACAGATAATATTGCTCATAGCCCAGCCCACCGCCAAGGGTCATACCAGGACTGGGATGAAAAAAAAAGAAAGGATAAGGGTGAGGGAGGGGGTGTAACATCACACATACATGTCCTTTTCACTGTGACAAGTGGCATCCTCTACAACACACACACACACGCACACACACACGCACACACGCACGCACGCACACACACAAAAACGCGCGCACACACATAAGTACATATAGTTGTTGGGAGCGGGGGGGGGGGGGGGGGGTAGTAGTAGTAGTGGAAAGCTCAAGCCTTTGAAAAGAGTAGGAGATGGGTGTGGGGGTTGACACTGGAAGCATCTGAGTTCAATTGCAGAAACAGATGCATGGCTGAGGGAGAGGAGTGAAAGGAGAAGGGGAATGGGGGAGGGGGATGTTCACGTCTGTTCCAGGATGAAGAACCTGGCACTTCTGACAATGCCGTCGTGAGATTCTGGACTGGGATGACGGTCCAGAACCTCGGCGCCATCTCCATCCGGGCAGTTGTACACGTCACGCCTCCATGGACATGGATGGGGGGGGGGGGGGGGGGCTGGGTTGGAGCAGGTCCAGGGCCAGTGACAGTGAAAAAAAAGCCCACAAAACTGATGTCATGCTAACTGTTATTATTATATCTCCTGCAGTTCAGACTTTAGGTCTGTGTGCGGTTTTTTCCCCTTGTTTGTCATAAGAACAGAACAGAACAGACCGCACTCTTAACCTGTCTTTGTCCTGTGTTTCAGAGAGGATCTTACTGTCAATCTCTCTTTGTCCTGTGTTTCAGAGAGGATCTCATTGTTAACCTCTCTTTGTCCTGTGTTTCAGAGAGGATCTCACTGTCGAGCTCTCATTGTCCTGTATTTCAGAGAGGATCTCATTGTTAACCTCTCTTTGTCCTGTGTTTCAGAGAGGATCTCGCTGTCAACCTCTCTTTGTCCTGTGTTTCAGAGACGATCTCACTGTTAACCTCTCTTTGTCCTGTATTTCAGAGACGATCTCACTGTTAACTTCTCTTTGTCCTGTGTTTCAGAGAGGATCTCACTGTTAACCTCTGTTTGTCCTGTGTTTCAGAGAGGACTGGCTGTCGGCCAGAGGAGTGGACGCGAGGGGAGGTCACTCCAGCAGCAAGAACTCGGTGCGTTGGCAGCGCTACATGCAGAGGGTGCGGTCCAACCCGGAACACACTCACCGCCATCGCCTGCAGAACCGGGCCAAGTGCAAGAGGTACCGGGAGAAAAAGAAGGTCGAGCGGGAGTACCTGCTGTGGAGACAGGCCGGCCTTCTGTCCGCTGTCGTTGACGCTGGAGAAGAGTACGGCGAGGCCAGAGAAGATGACGTCAGCAGCAGTCAGGCGCTGCAGCAGGACAGAGTGTAGGTGATGTGGCTGCACACCAAAAATTAATGTGTCAAGGCCTTACTTAAGGAGTCGAGTATTTATAGACTGGCGCAATTAGATTGTTTTGAGAATGTTTTTTTTTGTTTTGTTTTGTTTTTTAAATTTCTGTCTGAAAGTTGATTCTCCACATTTTCTTTCGTTTGGCCGTCAAGGTACAATCCAGGTGGTTTCAAGCAGACAGATTCAAATCAAAGGAATTGCGGGCGCTTGGAGCTGGCGCAAAGACACGGTCACGGGTGAGTGCAGAGGCCTTAAATGTGTGTTAAGAAAGGGGGAGGTCATGTACTTGAAAAATGTGTATGATTTCATGGGTGAAGATCCCGCCAAACAAGGGAAATAATTCGTGGGGACTTGTTCTTATGATCAGTTATCAGTTTTACATGAAATGCTGACTCAAACTTATGGTAGGCTTCAAAACGCTTTGGTGGATTATGTAACGTTGTAGTGCCAAATCCTAATTGTGGCGTTTGGCCTATGCGTTCTTTGCAACGCGCGTCCATCAAAATGGACTCTGACTCTAAGCTACAACGAAGGTCAAGCAGATTGATGTTGATGGGGGCACTGCTTACCGACATTGGGGACCTTTGGCTGCACACCAAACCATTCCACACGGGCAAAGACACAGTGACGACTAGTTCTCTGTTGAAAAACCGATGGTTGGCAGGCTGAGGGTTGAGTTTGTGAGCTGAGTTTGGAAACACAGCTGTGCGTAGAAATGGAGTTGGTGTTTGAGCACATGATTGCTCCAGTCCCTCTCCGTTCCTTCTTCTTCTTCTTCTTCTTCTTCTTCTTCTTCTTCTTTTTTCGTTTTGTTGTTGTTCGTCTTTTTTTTTTGCATGTTTTTGTTTGTTTGTTTTCATCCCCCTTTTTTGCTGTTTGTTTACAGTTCTTTCTGGGATTAAAATTCACTGTTTTTCCCTTGTTATTTGTTTTTTTATTTGTAATAAATGATACTCATAAACAGCAGGATGAATCACACTGGTGAAAGATTCATTTTCATGTTTTTAAAGAGAAATTATAATTAATCCGCCGGAGAAAAGGGACAAACAAATTTTAAGATAAAACATGACGCGTTTTGACCTTTTTGGTCTTCAGGCAAGATAACCACCATTCAGGACAATGGAAACAAAGAACAAGATCTTCAGGCAAGATGACCACCATTCAGGACAATGAAAACAAAGAACAAGATCTTCAGGCAAGATGACCACCATTCAGGACAATGGAAACAAAGAACAAGATCTTCAGGCAAGATGACCACCATTCAGGACAATGAAAACAAAGAACAAGATCTTCAGACAAGATGACCACCATTCAGGACAATAAAAACAAATTACCAGATCTTCAGGCAAAATGAACACCATTCAGAACAATGAAAACGAAGAACAAGCAATCACTTATCTTCTCAAAATGAGCGCAAGATGGACGTATGTGCATGTATTAAGAAATAATAAGGGTTAGACCGTTTTATTGGATATATCATGGCATCAGCCGTGCCTGAGACTCCAATACACACGTTCATCATTCGAAACACATTTTTAAGCTTACATACATTAATGGGGCGAAATGAACGATTGACTACAACAACTGAAATAATTAGTAGTATTGGTGAGGTCTTTGAGTTTACTAGAGCGATTTAGCGACTTGGTGTGTGCATGCGTGTGTATGTGTGCGTGCGTGCATGCGAGCGTGCGTGCGTGTGTGTGTGTGTGTGTGTGTGTGTGTGTGTGTGTGTGTGTGTGTGTGTGTGTGTGTCTTCCCATTATGATTGAGAGTTTTACCAGTAATATAGTGAATTATGTTACAGAAAACAAAACCATAGACACATACATGCATGTCTTAACAGACAATAATGACCTGAAAATTCAACAACATATGGCATTAGCCAGGCCTGAGAAATACAGTTGTTTGTGTTGTATTAACAGACAATAATGACTGAAAGGTCTACAACATAATTATGGCATTAGCCAGGCCTGAGAAATACAGTTGTTTGTGGTGTATTAACAGACAATAATGACTGAAAGGTCTACAACATAATTATGGCATTAGCCAGGCCTGAGAAATACAGTTGTTTGTGGTGTATTAACAGACAATAATGACTGAAAGGTCTACAACATAATTATGGCATTAGCCAGGCCTGAGAAATACAGTTGTTTGTGGTGTTATAACAGACAATAATGACTGAAAGGTCTACAACATAATTATGGCATTAGCCAGGCCTGAGAAATACAGTTGTTTGTGGTGTATTAACAGACAATAATGACTGAAAGGTCTACAACATAATTATGGCATTAGCCAGGCCTGAGAAATACAGTTGTTTGTGGTGTATTAACAGACAATAATGACTGAAAGGTCTACAACATAATTATGGCATTAGCCAGGCCTGAGAAATACAGTTGTTTGTGTGTATTAACAGACAATAATGACTGAAAGGTCTACAACATAATTATGGCATTAGCCAGGCCTGAGAAATACAGTTGTTTGTGTGTATTAACAGACAATAATGACTGAAAGGTCTACAACATAATTATGGCATTAGCCAGGCCTGAGAAATACAGTTGTTTGTGTTGTATTAACAGACAATAATGACTGAAAGGTCTACAACATAATTATGGCATTAGCCAGGCCTGAGAAATACAGTTGTTTGTGGTGTATTAACAGACAATAATGACTGAAAGGTCTACAACATAATTATGGCATTAGCCAGGCCTGAGAAATACAGTTGTTTGTGTTGTATTAACAGACAATAATGACTGAAAGGTCTACAACATAATTATGGCATTAGCCAGGCCTGAGAAATACAGTTGTTTGTGGTGTATTAACAGACAATAATGACTGAAAGGTCTACAACATAATTATGGCATTAGCCAGGCCTGAGAAATACAGTTGTTTGTGTTGTATTAACAGACAATAATGACTGAAAGGTCTACAACATAATTATGGCATTAGCCAGGCCTGAGAAATACAGTTGCTTGTGGTGTATTAACAGACAATAATGACTGAAAGGTCTACAACATAATTATGGCATTAGCCAGGCCTGAGAAATACAGTTGCTTGTGGTGTATTAACAGACAATAATGACTGAAAGGTCTACAACATAATTATGGCATTAGCCAGGCCTGAGAAATACAGTTGTTGTGGTGTATTAACAGACAATAATGACTGAAAGGTCTACAACATAATTATGGCATTAGCCAGGCCTGAGAAATACAGTTGTTTGTGGTGTATTAACAGACAATAATGACTGAAAGGTCTACAACATAATTATGGCATTAGCCAGGCCTGAGAAATACAGTTGTTTGTGGTGTATTAACAGACAATAATGACTGAAAGGTCTACAACATAATTATGGCATTAGCCAGGCCTGAGAAATACAGTTGCTTGTGGTGTATTAACAGACAATAATGACTGAAAGGTCTACAACATAATTATGGCATTAGCCAGGCCTGAGAAATACAGTTGTTTGTGGTGTATTAACAGACAATAATGACTGAAAGGTCTACAACATAATTATGGCATTAGCCAGGCCTGAGAAATACAGTTGTTTGTGGTGTATTAACAGACAATAATGACTGAAAGGTCTACAACATAATTATGGCATTAGCCAGGCCTGAGAAATACAGTTGTTTGTGTGTATTAACAGACAATAATGACTGAAAGGTCTACAACATAATTATGGCATTAGCCAGGCCTGAGAAATACAGTTGTTTGTGGTGTATTAACAGACAATAATGACTGAAAGGTCTACAACATAATTATGGCATTAGCCAGGCCTGAGAAATACAGTTGCTTGTGGTGTATTAACAGACAATAATGACTGAAAGGTCTACAACATAATTATGGCATTAGCCAGGCCTGAGAAATACAGTTGTTTGTGGTGTATTAACAGACAATAATGACTGAAAGGTCTACAACATAATTATGGCATTAGCCAGGCCTGAGAAATACAGTTGTTGTGGTGTATTAACAGACAATAATGACTGAAAGGTCTACAACATAATTATGGCATTAGCCAGGCCTGAGAAATACAGTTGCTTGTGGTGTATTAACAGACAATAATGACTGAAAGGTCTACAACATAATTATGGCATTAGCCAGGCCTGAGAAATACAGTTGCTTGTGGTGTATTAACAGACAATAATGACTGAAAGGTCTACAACATAATTATGGCATTAGCCAGGCCTGAGAAATACAGTTGCTTGTGGTGTATTAACAGACAATAATGACTGAAAGGTCTACAACATAATTATGGCATTAGCCAGGCCTGAGAAATACAGTTGTTTGTGGTGTATTAACAGACAATAATGACTGAAAGGTCTACAACATAATTATGGCATTAGCCAGGCCTGAGAAATACAGTTGTTTGTGGTGTATTAACAGACAATAATGACTGAAAGGTCTACAACATAATTATGGCATTAGCCAGGCCTGAGAAATACAGTTGTTTGTGGTGTATTAACAGACAATAATGACTGAAAGGTCTACAACATAATTATGGCATTAGCCAGGCCTGAGAAATACAGTTGCTTGTGGTGTATTAACAGACAATAATGACTGAAAGGTCTACAACATAATTATGGCATTAGCCAGGCCTGAGAAATACAGTTGTTTGTGGTGTATTAACAGACAATAATGACTGAAAGGTCTACAACATAATTATGGCATTAGCCAGGCCTGAGAAATACAGTTGTTTGTGGTGCTGGGGCATGGCTGTTCAAACTGGACGACAGTTGGTTCTGTGGTTCCATTGGACCTCAAAGAATGGTCATTTGGGGGTAGAAACCCTTCAAAATTGAGCGTTCCACAGTATTTAGCGCTGAGGGGATTCTTATGTTACAATTTTTTTAAAACGGCATAGTCATCGACTATTTTTTCAGTTCCCATTTCTAAAAAAAAAAAGCGTAAATTTCAAACACATTGTTCTAGGCCTTTCTCGTTAAAACTGTCGTAGCTGGTTTCTGTTTGTAATTGCTAATGATAATTAGTATTCTGAGAACAATTTCTATAGCGCCCAAACTAACAACGTAGGTAATACACACACACACACACACACACACACACACACACACACACACACACACACACACACACACACACACGTTTTTTTTTTACACCTTCACACCCATTTGTACAAGTTAGCCTTTTTTTTCTTCTTCGTTTGAATACTGTTGGCACTTCTTTCTTTTTTTTAAGCTAGTCGCAGGTGTAAAAGTTGGATATAAAAAATCTGCACAACATGAACGTTCCTTTCCTTCCTTGCTGTATATTTTGCATTTCTTTTTCTTTTTTTCTCCAATTTTGATCACGCACAGTGTGGTCCTTTGTGAATGGTGTATGGGTGAATGAAAATAAAAGGCAGTTTTTGAGCATTTCTGTTGTGTTTCAATTAGTACAGGATTTGATCTGACCTCTCCTGATGTTTCAATTAGTGCAGGATTTGATCTGACCTCTCCTGATGTTTCAATTAGTACAGGATTTGATCTTATCTCTCCTGATGTTTCAATTAGTGCAGGATTTGATCTGACCTCTCCTGATGTTTCAATTAGTACAGGATTTGATCTGACCTCTCCTGATGTTTCAATTAGTGCAGGATTTGATCTGACCTCTCCTGATGTTTCAATTAGTACAGGATTTGATCTTATCTCTCCTGATGTTTCAATTAGTGCAGGATTTGATCTGACCTCTCCTGATGTTTCAATTAGTACAGGATTTGATCTGACCTCTCCTGATGTTTCAATTAGTGCAGGATTTGATCTGACCTCTCCTGATGTTTCAATTAGTGCAGGATTGGATCTGACCTCTCCTGATGTTTCAATTAGTACAGGATTTGATCTGATCTCTCCTGATGTTTCTCTTCTTTCTATTTCAATTAGTACAGGATTTGATCTTACCTCTGATGTTTCTCTTCTTTCTATTTCAATTAGTACAGGATTTGATCTTACCTCTTCTGATGTTTCAATTAGTACAGGATTTGATCTTACCTCTCCTGATGTTTCTCTTCTTTCCGGAAATCTACCTCGTCTGCCTTCAGATGGATGTTTGTATGTTTATACAGACACACTCATCAAGATGTTTTTGTTTCTACATACATGGACATCAGAACCATCGGCAAGATGATGGTGAATATTGAGACAGAAGTAGGACGTGTGTGTGTGTGTGTGTGTGTGTGTGTGTGTGTGTGTGTGTGTGTGTGCGCATGCGTGCGTGCGTGCGCGTGCGCACGCATATGGGTGGGTGCATATGTCTGTGAGTGTGTGCATGTGTGTGTGTGCGCGCATGAGTGTGTGTGTGTGTGCACGCGTGCATGAGTGTGTACGTGCGCGCGCATGCGTGTGTGCGTGCGTGCGTATGTGTGTGTGTGTGTCTGTCTGTCTGTGTCTCTTGTCTCTGTGTGTGTTTTGTGTGTGTGGATGCGCGCGCACATGTTTCAGTGTGTGTGTGTGAGTGTGTGCATGTGGGGTGTGCCGGCGCGCATGCATGTGTGTGTGCACGCGCTCATGCGTGTGTGTGTGTGCGTGTGTATGTCTGTCTGTGTCTCGCACGCGCGCGCGTGTGTGTGTGTGTGTGTGTTCATGTGTGTGTGTGTGCGTGTGTTGGGGTGCGTGTGTCTGTGAGAGCGTATGTGTGTGTGTGTGTGGTTGTGTATGTGTGTGTTGTCTTCTGTGTCTGTGTGGGTCGTGGGTGTGGGTGGGTCTCTATGTTTGTGTGTATGAGTATGTGTGTGTGCGCACGTGTGTGTGTGTGCGTGCACGCACGTGTGCGTGCATGCACGTGTGTGTATGTGCATGTGTCTGTGTCTCTTGTCTGCGTGTGTGTGAGTGTGCGCGCGCACGTGTTTGGGTGTGTGTGTCTGTGAGTGTGTGCATGTGCGTGTGTGTGTGTGTGCGTGCGTGTGTGCGAGTGCACACATACATGTGTGCATGCGCGTGCTCGTGCGTGCATGAATGTGTGTGTGTGTGCGCTGTGTCTGTCTGTCTGTGTCTCTTGTGTGTGTGTGTGTGTGTGTTCGTGTGTGTGTGTACGTGTATTGGGGTGTGTATGTCTGTGAGAGTGTGGGTCGAGGGTGTGGGTGGGCTCGCATCTCTGTGTTTGTGTGTGTGAGTGTGTGTGTGTGCGCGCGCGTGTGTGTGTGTGCGCACGTGCTTGTGCGCTTGCATGCATGCATGCATGTGTGTGTGTGTGTTTGTGCGCGCACAATTTTGTGTGTGCAGGGGCAGATATAGGGGACTTCTTGGGGTTCTAGAGCCTCCCAACAAGAAAAAGACAGACAAAAAACGTTGTACAAAAGCATTGCAGAGAGATACTTGGTATGACAGGAGAGCCCTCCAACAAGAAAAAGGCAGACAAAAAACGCTGTACAAAAGCATTGCAGAGAGATACTTGGTATCTGACAGGACAGCCCTCCGATGCACCTTGCTGACTACAGTGTAAGATCTCTCTCCCCCCCTCCCCCCCCCCCCCCCCCCCCACACACACACACACCCGCTCTTACCAAATCTGAATATACCTCAACCCCGCCCAGTTTTCACAAAATCAGCGCCTTGTTCCCTATCCCCCCCCCCCCCCCCCCCCCAACCCCTTTCCGACTTTGACCAAATCTGTTTCTTGTTTCCCCTCCCCCTTTTCCCGCTTAAAGATCTGCGCCTTCTTTCTCCCCCCCTCCCCCTTTTCCCGCTTAAAGATCTGCGCCTTCTTTCTCCCCCTCTCCCCCTTTTCCCGCTTAAAGATCTGCGCCTTCTTTCTCCCCCCCTCCCCCTTTTCCCGCTTAAAGATCTGCGCCTTCTTTCTCCCCCTCTCCCCCTTTTCCCGCTTAAAGATCTGCGCCTTCTTTCTCCCCCTCTCCCCGCTTAAAGATCTGCGCCTTCGTTCTCCCCCTCTCCCCCTTTTCCCGCTTAAAGATCTGCGCCTTCTTTCTCCCCCTCTCCCCCTTTTCCCGCTTAAAGATCTGCGCCTTCTTTCTCCCCCCCCCCCTCCCCCTTTTCCCGCTTAAAGATCTGCGCCTTCTTTCTCCCCCTCTCCCCCTTTTCCCGCTTAAAGATCTGCGCCTTCTTTCTCCCCCTCTCCCCCTTTTCCCGCTTAAAGATCTGCGCCTTCTTTCTCCCCCCCTCCCCCTTTTCCCGCTTAAAGATCTGCGCCTTCTTTCTCCCCCTCTCCCCCTCCCGTGGTTACAAAACCTGCCCCTTCTTTACCAACCCGCACTCCCTGCCCCCAGTTTGACATCTGCTGCAGGGTTTTTGCACCCCGACCTCACGT
>CM065716.1:1176894-1351894 GCA_033310375.1 Conus canariensis
CATCAAACACCACCTGATACACACCACAAGATATTGACACCAGCATCACACACCACCTGATACACACCACAAGATATTGACACCAGCATCAAACACCACCTGATACACACCACAAGATATTTACACCAGCATCAAACACCACCTGATACACACCACAAGATATTGACACCAGCATCAAACACCACCTGATACACACCACAAGATATTGACACCAGCATCACACACCACCTGATACACACCACAAGATATTGACACCAGCATCAAACACCACCTGATACACACCACAAGATATTGACACCAGCATCACACACCACCTGATACACACCACAAGATATTGACACCAGCATCAAACACCACCTGATACACACCACAAGATATTGACACCAGCATCAAACACCACCTGATACACACCACAAGATATTGACACCAGCATCAAACACCACCTGATACACACCACAAGATATTGACACCAGCATCAAACACCACCTGATACACACCACAAGATATTGACACCAGCATCAAACACCACCTGATACACACCACAAGATATTGACACCAGCATCAAACACCACCTGATACACACCACAAGATATTTACACCAGCATCACACACCACCTGATACACACCACAAGATATTGACACCAGCATCAAACACCACCTGATACACACCACAAGATATTGACACCAGCATCAAACACCACCTGATTCACACCACAAGATATTGACACCAGCATCAAACACCACCTGATACACACCACGAAATATTTACACCAGCATCAAACACCACCTGATACACACCACAAAATATTTACACCAGCATCAAACACCACCTCATCCAGATCACAAGACCTTTTACACCAGCATCAAACACCACCTCATGCAGACCACAAAACTTTATATACCAGCATCAAACACCACCTGATGTAGACCACAAGATATTTACACCAGCATCAAACACCACCTGATACACACCACAAGATATTTACACCAGCATCAAACACCACCTCATGCAGACCACAAGACTTTTTATACCAGCATCAAACACCACCTGATGTAGACCACAACATATTTACACCAGCATCAAACACCACCTGATACACACCACAAGACATTTACATCAGCATCAAACACCACCTGATGCACACCACAAGATATTGACACCAGCATCAAACACATTGTGACATTTGCGCTGTGTTTCCAGCAAAGGCAGGCAGAGGACTGTACAGTCAGACCATGTTCAAGGTAGAGGACCATGTTCAAGGTAGAGGACTGTACAGAGGACCATGTTCAAGGTAGACGACCATGTTCAAGGTAGAGGACCATGTTCAAGGCAGAGGACCATGTTCAAGGTAGAGGACCATGTTCAAGGCAGACATGTTCAAGGTAGAGGACCATGTTCAAGGCAGAGGACCATGTTCAAGGCAGAGGACTGTACAGAGGACCATGTTCAAGGTAGAGGACCATGTTCAAGGTAGATGACTGTACAGAGGACCATGTTCAATGTAGAGGACCATGTTCAAGGTAGAAGACCATGTTCAAGGCAGAGGACCATGTTCAAGGCAGAGGACCATGTTCAAGGCAGAGGACCATGTTCAAGGCAGAGGACTGTACAGCCGGACCATGTTCAAGGCAGAGGACCATGTTCAAGGTAGAGGACCGTGTTCAAGGTAGAGGACCATGTTCAAGGTAGAGGACTGTACAGTCAGACCATGTTCAAGGTAGAGGACCATGTTCAAGGTAGAGGACCATGTTCAAGGTAGAGGACTGTACAGCCGGACCATGTTCAAGGTAGAGGACCATGTTCAAGGCAGAGGACCATGTTCAAGGTAGAGGACCATGTTCAAGGCAGAGGACCATGTTCAAGGTAGAGGACCATGTTCAAGGTAGAGGACTATGTTCAAGGTAGAGGACTGTACAGCCGGACCATGTTCAAGGTAGAGGACCATGTTCAAGGCAGAGGACCGTGTTCAAGGTAGAGGACCATGTTCAAGGCAGAGGACTGTACAGTCAGACCATGTTCAAGGTAGAGGACCATGTTCAAGGTAGAGGACCATGTTCAAGGTAGAGGACTATACAGCCGGACCATGTTCAAGGTAGAGGACCATGTTCAAGGCAGAGGACCATGTTCAAGGTAGAGGACCATGTTCAAGGCAGAGGACCATGTTCAAGATAGAGGACCATGTTCAAGGTAGAGGACTATGTTCAAGGTAGAGGACTGTACAGCCGGACCATGTTCAAGGTAGAGGACCATGTTCAAGGCAGAGGACCGTGTTCAAGGTAGAGGACCATGTTCAAGGCAGAGGACCATGTTCAAGGTAGAGGACCATGTTCAATGTAGAGGACCATGTTCAAGATAGAGGGCCATGTTCATGGTAGAGGACCATGTCCAAGGTAGAGGACCATGTTTATGGTAGAGGACCATGTTCAAGGCAGAGGACCATGTTCAAGGTAGAGGACCATGTTTATGGTAGAGGACCATGTTCAAGGCAGAGGACCATGTTCAAGGTAGAGGACCATGTTTATGGTAGATGACCATGTTCAAGGCAGAGGACCATGTTCAAGGTAGAGGACCATGTTCAAGGTAGAGGGCCATGTTCATGGTAGAGGACCATGTCCAAGGTAGATGACCATGTTCAAGGCAAAGGACTGTACAGAGGACCATGTTCAAGGTAGAGGACCATGTTCAAGGTAGAGGACCATGTCCAAGGTAGAGGACCATGTTCATGGTAAAGGACTGTACAGCGGACCATGTTCAAGGTAGTACACCATGTTCAAGGTAGAAGACCATGTTCAAGGCAGAGGACCATGTTCAAGGCAGATGACCATGTTCAAGGCAGAGGACTGTACAGAGGACCATGTTCAAGATAGTAGACCATGTTCAAGGTAGAAGACCATGTTAAAGGTAGAGGACCATGTTCAAGGTAGCAGACCATGTTCAAGGTAGAAGACCATTTTCAAGGCAGAGGACCATGTTCAAGGCAGAGGACCATGTTCAAGGTAGAGGACCATGTTCAAGGCAGAGGACCATGTTCAAGGCAGAGGACCATGTTCAAGACAGAGGACCGTGTTCAACATGACCGTGATTTGTTTCTGCATACGGAAAGCAAGGAAATCGGAAAACTCTTTATGTCGGAGTTCTTGACTCTAAACGTCGAGCAGCAGCAGCAGCAGCAGCAAGCAGCAACAACAACAACAACAACAACACAACAACAACAACACAACAACAACAACAACAACAAAAACAACAACAACAACGAATGCGGCTTTGAAACGCTTTCTGGGGAAAAAAAATTGATTGTCAAAGGAAAAAGCGTCATAGCAGTGGTAGGGAACAACAACAGCAGCAACAACAACAACAACTTCATCACGCCCCACTCAGTTTACCCCCCCCCCCCCCCACTCCCTAGTCCACCTCTACCCTAGCCGGTAATCAACTTTTTGGAATATCCCACTCCCCACCCCCTCCCCATCCCGCTCCCCATCCATCTACCGCTCTCTTCACTGCCACAGACTTTTTTCTTTTCTTTCTTTCTTTTTTTTCTTCTTGTTTTTTTTTTTTTTTTTTTTTTTGTGGTCCATGCGGTTTCGTCTTGTACTACAGTTCAAACAACAACAACAACAACAACAACAACAACAACAACATTGTATCCCCACTCCTACCACCGTCCTCCTCTCTCTACGTAAACGAAGTGATCCGTCCATAGAGGAGACACCAAATAGAGTGACAGTTTGCTTTGAAACTTTGTGTTCGTTTGTTCACACCCATAATATTGTGTCAAGATGAGGGGAGATCAGTTCTATCTGTAGTTCCTCTGTATTGGCGGAGAACTCATTAAGCTGAAGTGACGCTGTCGACTTTGTGTGAGACAAGCGAGTAAAATTGGTTCTCTCTCCTTTTTTCTATTTCATTTTTCTTTTTTATTAATTAATTTTTTTTTTTTTTAATGAGTTTAAGGAAGAGAGTATTGTTCTTTTTGTTATTGATGACATAAGTAGATTTGGACAGAATTGATAGATAAATGTTTTGGCAGAGAGAAATATGCAGATGTCTTGAGTATAAACACATAAACACATATTTTAAAAGGAATTTAAAGTAAACTCGTCGGTTCACATAGACAAACATATTACAAGACAAAACATGACGCGTTTTCAGTCTCTTTGGTCTTCTCCAGACAAGGTAAACAATTGAAATTCAGGACAATGAAAACGATGAACGAACAATCACTTATGTTCAAACTCGGTGCAGGATGGGCGAAGATAAGTGATTGCTCGTTCTTTGTTTTCATTGTCCTGAATGTTGTTTATCTTGCCCGAAAAAGAGCTATGAGGTCGAAACGCGTCGTTTTTTTGTCTCAAGTAATGGTTGAGTTTTACGTCCTCATAGCGAAAGCTTTTAGGGACATGTTTTTCTTTCACGGTAGTCTTTGGTTTTTTTGTCTTGTAATTTGTGATTTAAATACCTTTAAAAATGAGTTTCCAAACGAGGTGACTGAGAGCGGAAAATGAAGCAAACTTTGAAAAGAAAAGGTGTCAGTACCGCCACAGGACACAGACAGATTTGTCCTGCAATCTGTTTGTCTGTGTCCTGTGGCGGTACTGACACCTTTTCTTTGTAAATTTTCCTTTGAAAATTGTTCAGTTTCCGCCTGCAGTCACCTCACTTTGACACTGACATAAACACGTACTGCCAGGCACTGCTTCAGTTTTGGATGGACAGTAAAAATCAAGTTGTGTGTGTGTGTGTGTGTGTGTGTGTGTGTGTGTGTGTGTGTGTGTGTGTGAAAGCAACAGAACCGTTTTGAAGCGACATTCCTGAAGCTTGCATTCACTTTTTTTTTTTTTTTTTTTTCCGAATGGTTGCTTCGTGTGCGAGATTTGTAGATGTAAGTACTTACAAGATTGAGTTCATTTACATCATCACTCAGGAAATCATAGTCCGATTTTTTCTTTAAATCACATTTTCAGATGTTCTATGACCTTGGGCAACCTACCTTTGTAAATACGTATCTAAAAAAAACAAACAAACAAACAAAAAACATTCTATCATTTTGGCAAGTATGGAGTCATTCCCAAGGTGCAGTGGTAATCGAAACAAATTAAGACTGTTGCAGAGTAAAATCAATAATAGTTTTTGCAATGAATCTCATTCTAGAAAATAGAAAAAGAAAAAAGTAAAAAGAAAGCGCTTCGCATGGAAAGTTGATCAGGTCAATAATAGTCAATAATGACGGCTGACCTTCCGAATTGAAGTTCTTTCACACATGAAAAACAACAACAATAACAACCACAACAAAACTAGGAAGATAAGCACACACACACACACACAAACACACACCATCACCACCACTTCCACCATTGACAACATTTTGCGGATACAAAATAGGCCTACAAGCGTTCTTTCAGTCGTAATTCGGTAAATAGATACAGATGGCGTAGCGTTCTCTGCGCCTGGCTGAAGTACGCGCCTAGACGTTGCAACTTGCAAGCAAATTACAGGTTTGGCGAATCTACCTTACCTCTGTGCTGGCCCTTTCATCGTTAGAAGCTATCGCAGTTCGCTAGAGAAGTGTTAAAAGGCAAGTACAGGTAATTAGTAACAAAAATTTTGTGTTGTAAGACGGTGTACAAAACATGTCGGCACTTCCTTCAAAATGATAATTTCATGGATGCTGCCGCGAACGCCAGGGTCTTTTAATTATGCAAGGATTGTTGGTCTAAAATTCGAATTGATATAATGATTTGTTATGTTTCTGTTGATCTACTGGAGCTCTTGTCATCTGCATCAAATATTTGAACGTGATTTGACAAATTCTGGTGATACAACAAAATCGGTTGTACCCATTGGCATTCTTTCTCTTCTTTCTGTAAAGTGTCCCCAGTCATCAAGTTATTTCTTGTCTTGATCTTGATTGATAGTCGATAGGGCCACACTGTGGCATAACATCGATTATTCTGAGTTTCTGACACTTGCGTGTGTATGACCGTTTTTTTTTATCCCGCCATTATCCTGCATTGGTACGTATTCCCAAACCCTCCCTCACAGCGTCTGTTTTTGCCTGTTGTCAGTTTCCTCCTCTTTTGCATCGAATAAAATAATATCAATTTAAAAAGTAAATCTTATTTAATTTTATCTTTTGTGGTTCTGTTGACATTTTTTTTTGTCGCACAATGTGGTCTTATGTTAATTTTTTTTTCTTTTTTTAATCTCTGGAACGGCTGTCATTCCAGACGAGATAAAGTGTGCATATAGTGGTTTTTCATTTTAACCCACTTGACACAGCATATAATTATATGTGTATTCTACAACAATGGCTTACAATTGGAAGACTGCAAAAACGTCTAGGGGTAGTGCTTGTTTTTACTTTTCACAACTCTTATATAAACATTAGACCCAGAAACCAATACATTTTTAGAAAGAAGAAAGCTGGAACTTTGCAAAGAAAACAGCTTACCTTGGCTATGGTGAGAGAAGTAGTCCAGCAAAGTAACCATGAAAAGCACTCAGAAAAAAATGTTTCACAGAAAAATCTTACAATCCCACACACACTTCTCTGATCTGTCCAGAATATCAAGCACACTGTTTCCACACATCCCTGGTACCCATCAGAAGGTGGCAGTTACCTCCTGTGGTACCTGGAAAAACAACCTGGGCACAGTCCCACATCACATGCTGGGCACTCGTAGGAGGATCTTACTCTCCTATCATGCCCAGCAACACAGTTCCTTCTGTGCCCAACTGGCAGCTTCCTCAGGTGATGTCCAGGATGGGCAGGGCCAGGCTGAGGTTGGTCAGGCTGGGCTGGAGCAACTTGCAGAGGTGGGTCTGCCCTGGCTGCCTGGATCTCTGCCGCCGTCCACCGCCTTCTCACCACCTTGAGAGGGTAGTAATTCCCTGCCAGCGACTCCACAACTTGAACCATGAAGTGGTATCTGCTCAGTTTGGGCTGGTCTGTGGTATTTTTCTCATATATGATGTAGCTGTTCAGGGCAGCCCTCCCATACAAAGAAAATGCCACCTTCAAGGTCCACTACATTAGGGCCACCTGCATCATCATCACTTCCATCTTCACCGCTGGGGGTCTGGAATCGAAAAAAGGAAAGCACGCTATTATTATTTGTTTTCTGCTATAAATCATGAATTAAGTGAAAAGATTTTGTTTCCATTTACAGCCTACTCCCCACCCACCCACCCACCCCATAAATCAGCACACACACGCACCAAAAAAAAAAAAAAAACAGCAAAAAAAAACAATGGATGTGCGGATGGGAAAAGAGAGGGGAGGACATCCTCTCATCAGGGTTCGTTCGCTCCTTGAAACTCCTTGAATTCAGACAGGGAATTTCAAGACCTTGAAAACCTTTGAAAATCAATAAAATGTGGTTCTGTTGACCGAACCTCCTTGAAAACCTTTGAAAATCAAGCCTTCAGCTCCAAAAATCTTTAATGTGGCAGAAAGAAATGGCAGTTGGGTTGTTCTGCGTTCTTGTTAATGAAAAACTCTTTTAAAGCAAATTTTTACAACATCGTCGCGATCCTGGATTGTCGTTGGTGATTTTACCAAGGGAGATAATTTGTAACGAATTGATGAAGTTACAAATTATCTCCCTTGGTAAAATCGCCGACGAGAATCCAGGATCGCGACGATGTTTGTAAAAATTTGTTTTAAAATAGTTTTTCATTAACCTGAACGCAGAAAATGCAAACCGCCATTTCTTTTTTCAATTTTTACGCAAGTAGTGTAGCCTTGAGGGGAGAGGTGGCACGAAAATTTGACCATTTTCTTTCAGAAATCATGTTTTGGGTTTTATGTGTTTTTGTGCTCAAGAAAGTCTGTTGAAAGCATCTGTGGTGTTCATTTTGTCTATTTTCACATTTTTCTTAGTAAAAAATTACTTTATTTGAAGGAGGTGTGTGTGAAAATTGCTTAACTTCTTTATTTTCGAACGCCGTTTTCTCAAAATCACTTTTTTCGACAACAGTTGATGTGCAAGGTGTATAATATCTCTGTATCCAGGCCAGCTGGCGTGGTAATTTTTTTTCTTTTGATGAGAAATGATTTCTGCATGCAATTATATTTTATTTATAAGTCAAAACAGCACATATCATTTGCTATTTGTATTGGAATAATTCAAAAGCAATGGAACGCGAAGCCTGATGGCCACCATATGGGAAAAAATTATTGAAAAAAAAAGCAGTTTAGATATATGAAAATCCTTTTGTAACTGCATTACTATAGCTCAGCAAAACAATATATAAAAATCCTCTTGTAATTGCATTACTATAGCTCAGCAAAACAAAGAAAAGTCATGTTTCAAGTGCCTAACATGTCTGCTATGATTCAAATACAGCTCTTGTCATGAACCTTTTTTTTTTTCATTTTTCATCATTTTGCCACCATTTGTGGTCCCCAAATCACACAGAGCTTTGAAATCGCTGAAATATGTTTTTTCTATTTTTTTTTTAACATAATAGAAAAAAATGAAGTTTTAAAAGAACAATGGTTTAATTTTCGAGCCACCTCTTGCCTTGAAATAAAATAAACGCTCCTTGAAAACTCCTTGAATTTTGTTCTTGGGAGTCTGTAGGTACCCTGTCTCATGTTATTCTACAATTCTAATGAAAATATAAATTAAATTCTGTTCAAAATAAGTTTTGAGAAATGAAAAGTGACGTTACTTGCTGTTTCAAAACAGCCACGCCCACATGACTCGCCCTTCAAAAATATCCTACTAAATTTCTAATGTAGCAAACACTACTGGCGACAAATCACTAGCAAAACCAAAAGACTGATGTATATAAACACAAGTTTCATTCAACAGATTGTGTTTGCAAAGGTACAAAAGTACAAAAACAATGAGAAAATACTACCACAGTGGAAGCGAACAAATGTAAACAAACCATTCGTATCAGTCACTCCAGCTCTCCCCACCTCCACTCCATCCATCACTGCCACAATCACCAACATCAAGCACGTGAACCACTTTCACTCAGTTTGCAACAAAAACACATGCATATTTACTTTCATAATCCCCGTCAGAGTCGCTGTCAAACACAGACTCGTCACTGGTGTCGTGAGCAAGATTTTCATCTTCGTGGTGGCTCTCAACATCACTCATTTTGAGGATAAAAAAGCGTCAATCGGTCGATAAAAATGGTGTTCTTGCAAAGGTGGAAGACGAAAGACTATAGCTACGAGCTTTCCGATTGGTCAGTCACATTCGGACGCTCGATTGGCCTCTTATCAGCGCGAGATTTGAATTGAGCCACGATCGTGGCTCATCGTGTTCGACCGGGAAGCCCCGTACGGGGCCCATCGTCCCAGGCGGGTTAAGACAGTTTACATCAGAGTTCATTACTGCGTGCTGGTGATGGTGGCTGCATGTTTAAAGACACAGTGTTGCAGCTTTTTTCTTTTCTTTTCCAGAGAAACAGGGGTGGTAAAAAGATTCAGTCTGATAGTACCGGAAATTAAAGAATGCCCATCCCCCGAAGTCAGAGTGTGGCTGCCCACGTGGCGGGGTAATCAGAAACAGTCACACACGTAATGTTCTCATCCCCAGCTGATGCATTTGTACCATAGTGCTCAAGTACTTTGGCTGTTCGGATGATCCCTGGAGTCTTTTAGCCAGGGTACAACAACAACAACAACAACAACAACAACAACAAAAGAATGCCCAGAAAGAGGAATGGGTAGACAAGGTTAAACATATGAGTTCGAAGAGCATGGGAGGTAATTGCAGGTCGCTGTCTGAAATGCCCACACCTTTGTTTAACACTCAGGCTGGAGAACTGTCCTTGGATGCAAGGATTTTGGAGGAAATCGCCTAATTTTCAGAGGCAGGAAGAGCTGTGTCCGAGGAAAGAATTTCCATTGAGGAAAAAAAGGGGAATGGTTTCGTACCGTATCCAGTTTTTCTACTTCAAATTTCCATGACTTGACTTTCAGCGCACTGCCACCCACTTTCATTGATTATGGTATATCATGGCACTCAGTGGTAAGTATTTCCTAAAATTTAGGGGGTCAGATTCGCTAGGAAAAATCTCACTTCCAAATTTTCAAGGGGTCACAAAAATATTTAGGGGTCACCATTAACCCTTTCCCTGCCACAGTATAAGAGCTTTTCTGTATCTGCTGTGTGCCGGGGCCAAATTTTGCTTTTAGCAGTAGGTTCACTCATCTGTTCACTACTAATTCATTTATTGAGATATCTCTTAGATTTTTTGCATTTTTTTTTTCTTATACCCTGTGCTATGATGTGGTATAATAAATTGATTTTGCTGGTCATAAGTATGATAAAAATAGATATAATCAACTGTTTTTGTGATAAATTGACAGTTTTCCTGCATACACACACATTGCAACACGTCAAACCAAGGAGAAAAGTGAAAAAAACTGGTGTTCTTGAACATTATAGAAACATCTGATATTCATATTACTGTCAGCAACTGTTTTTCTGTGTAGTGTGTTGTTGTTTGTCCGTCGAGACAACGAAGACCATCTAGTCATCCTGAGATCTGGGGTGAGTGCATAGATGGCTGGTCAGGTCGACCTGCGCCCGGAAAGACCTATCACAGTACAGAGAGGGGATGGTGGCAGCAGTTGGAGATCTGTTGACACTGGTCTTCCTGATCATCCTGCGCTGCTCAGCTGCAGCAATTCGGTTGCCTTCACAGGTCTCTGCACCTTTGTGGACGACTGATCGCCACCCGTCTCTGTCCTGCGCAGTCTGCTCCCGTGTTGTGTGGCTGATGTTGAAGGCCTTCAGGGAAGATTTGAGGCTGTCTTTGAAACGCTTTTTCTGACCTCCATGAGAGCGTTTGCCTTCTTGTAGTTTGCCAAACAATAGTTTCTTTGGCAGCCAATGGTCTAGCATGCGAACTACATGACCTGCCCAGCGAAGCTGTGACTGCATCAGAATGGTGAAGATGTTAGGCAGGCCTGCACCAGTCAGGACTTCAGTGTCCGGAATCTTGTCTTGCAACTTAACGCCCATGAGTCTTCTGAGGTAGGTGGTGTGGAAATGGTTCAGTTTCCTGCCGTGATGATGTGCTGTTCAGAGTTGTAATGCGTACAGAAGAAAATTGGTGCGTCACAGTTATTTTGGTACGTTTTTGTGATGCACTGGCCTGAATTTCAGTGCATCAGATGGGAAGTTTATGCATCAGAGATGCACATTTGTGTGTAAAAATTATCACTTGCACTTCTGCTTGCATTAATCATGGGAGCATTTTAGTGGTAGGCAGATATGTAGGTGGATGTAATTTGTTCAGCCTTTTTTTCTTTCTGGTTGTGGGTTATTCCGGTTATGCAGAAGCATCTCCTTTTGACCGAAAGACATGATGTCTTGCGTGTCAGGAATCATAAATCAAGGCGAGATGTGTGACCGAGGAAGTCACAGTTGTCAACTGTTGAAGATTTGATTGGACTGAAAAGACCAGAAATGAGCAGTTTCAATCAGCAGTTTTTGACTTACCAGAAAGTGAACTTGCTGGGAACCGAGCTGAACTATGCCAGTTGTGGTTTTAACAGTGCTCTTTGAACACTTGGACTGCAGGAAGTATGTTGATGCTTCAAGAGCACTGGACTGTTGTCAGAGCAGACTGCATTTCTTGATCAGATTAAGGTTTTGTCCCAATATCTTTTTTTTTTCCAGTAATAAATGAACATGCTTGGATTTTTTATTTTGATGGTGTGATGGCCTGTATATGTCATATGTACCCCTTTGGTGAGCTTGGTTACATTTTAACATACAAACAGCAAGGAGTGAGGAACACAAACTGGCAGTGATACTGATAGTGTCCACAATAAAGGGTATTGTTTATTCATTACCAGGTTACATGCATGACTGCTGAGACATACACCTTTTCTTTTATTTTCTTTTACCCCCCTTTTAGCTGGGGGGGGGGGGGGGGCTTATTAGAAATTTGTTAAAGCATGGGTGGGAGACCTTCTGTATTGATACGGAGGTTATTACTGGTGGAGGAATATGTATGGTCGCAGTATTCCACCCACCCTTTTATTCTAAATTACAGCGGGATGAGGCCTGTCAAATATCCTTTTTGTTTCAGGTTCAAGGTTTGGCATCAGTTAAGTCAAATGACAACAAACATGATTTCTGTTTTTATGGTTTTAGAATTGATTAATATTAGAAGTGTTGACATAACAGAGAGTACAAAATGATATTTTTGTGTTTCATTTGTTACAGATTGTGGGCATCATTTAAAGGCTCAAGATGGATAGTGACTCATCCACCAAGTTCATTGGGTCACTGACCAAGTTTCTGCAGTCCCTGTGCAATGGATATGTGGAGTTCCAGAGAGGGGTAGAACTTGTGGGACACATTTACCTTAGCATTGACACAGGAGAGAAAGTGGACTATATCTTACATGAAAAGGTCAGCAAGAACGATGAAAACTCGGTCACATTTGTCAGCAACAGTTTTCATGCTCAGCCTCTGGACAAGGACAAGCCTGAAAACAAAGACAGTCCTTCAAAGGCTGGAGCTGGCAGCAAAGGCAAGAGTAATAACTCATCAGATGATGACGATATTGTGATTGTTGATCATTCAAAAGGAATTCCGGGCAGTTCAAACTCAGGGTCCATTCCGTCGAGAGGTGTGAAGCGTGTGGGTTCCCCCAGTTCCAGTGACAGACATGCTCAGCGAATGCGTGGTGTGGGAGGTCCATCGTCGGGTCACGACCGAGGCAGCAGCGGCTTTCACCAGAACAACAGGCAGCATGCGGGGCCTTCAGCAACAGTGACTAGTCAAAGCCAAGCGCAGCAAGAAGGTCTCAACATCAGTGATGTGAAATTAGAACAAATCAGTAAGGACGAGCTCATGTCGTTAGCTTCACAAGTGGGTGAGGGAGGCTCACGACCACCTCACGGAGTCTCCTCCACAGTTCATTCACATTCACCCCGCACAGAGGGTCAAGTGTGGGTCAAACAGGAAGCAGCAGACGACGACGATGGAGGTGGCAACGAAACAGGTAAAGAGAAACCTCCCCTGTCTTGTTTGGACCTGCTGGAAATGAAGTTCTGATGCTTAGTGTCTTGTTTCATGATTTTTATTATGACACTTGATAATCCTTTCTTCAAAGGATTCATGTCTGTTGGTAATCCAAAAAGGATTGGTGTAACACCAAATGTAAGTTTTACTCTGTCTCTCCAGTTATTTAGTATTTGGCAGGTTTCCCTCTCTCTTTTTAAATGTGTCACCCCATTTTTGGATGTGTTTGTTCTCTTTAACATGTGTTGTAGAATGCAAACACATGCTTGGTTAAAGTAATCTCTGCTCCATCTGTTAACTCCTAGTTCTTTGATTTTCTGGAATTAGCAGAAGTAGATTTGTTTTTCTCTGCCATATATATATTATTAAATTATATATATATATATATATATATATATATATATATATGAGGCTGTGCCAAAACGTGTTCTCCACAACACTTCCTGTCTTTAATCAAGCACTTTTTTTTTCCCCCTTTTAAACCTATACTGACCACTACAAGAATAAAACTGAACAACATACGTGTAAAAGATAGTATGGATAGAAACACCTGCTAACGGCATGCCCATGCCTTAAAAAAAAAAAGAAAAAAAAATTACGATCTGTCACCGAAAACCAGCGCCCTGAATGTGTGACATTACAGATTTTGGTAATAAAAATAAAAATTTTTATTGGCAATGCTCTCATCCATTACAGTGCTCTTGTTGAAGTAATCAAGTCATGAAGTGAACAGAGCAGTCCAGGCCTAAATGCTTAAATTTGTTTGGTCATACAGTATGCCACTGGTGGTCTTCTCTACCATTGTCCATTTTCCTGAGGTGTTTGTGTGTGTGTGTGTGTGTGTATGTATGTGTGTGCTCTGTCTTTTGTATTTTCTTATAACTCTAAAACATTACTTCTTGTTATACAGTGATACTATTAATAGAGATATGCGTGACTAAATTCTTGTTTCTGATTCCAGGCTGGACACATGGAAGAGATGATTCAAACAGTAATTCAGGTTCCAACTTGTACCCAGTGATGCTTCATCAAAATCCTGCCGCCTATTCTGGTTCAGCCTTTCCTGGGTTTTCTGGTCCTGGCTCTTCTGGTGCAAACCCTTATGCAGATCCGTTGCCTGGAACATCACAAGATTCAAGTGGCCTTGACCCATCAGGTTGGTGTCCAGTTCCTTTCTTTGGTTGTGTGTCAACTCCAGCATCACAAGCTCAGGGAGGTCACAGGCAGTAGGAACCTAAATTGTTGACACAAAGTGAAAAGTTGAGCACGGCTGTCCAGATCCAACTTTCCGCACATCTCAGTGCGATTTCAAGAAAATTATTGGGAACAAATAAACAATTTTTGTTTGTTTCCATTAAAGAAAATGACATTTATGATTTATATCGTTATTATGAAGTAAAAAGGTGATTACATCATTATGATGAATTAAAAAGGTCTTGATTATATTGTTATGATGAATTAAAAAGGTCATGATTTTATCGTTATGATGTATTCAAAAGGTCTTCTTTATATTGTTATGATGAAATAAAAAGCTCTTGGTCTGTGCTCAGCTTTTCGTTTATGCAAACAATTTATGAGTGGAAACAAAATGTGTTCTTTCATCAGTATATGTATTTTTTTCCCAACATCGTGGATGCCATGGACGGATGCTTTCAGGATAATTGGGAAGAAATATTTAACCTTTTTTTGTTAGTCCCCCCCCCCTCATTTTTTTGTTATTGTTTTTGCCCTGAATTTTCTTGCAAATCTTTAAAGTATAAGGTGGAACAAAACTTTGGTGTTAATTAGTTGGCAATGATCATTATCTTTTCTGGGCTATGAGCCGATACTTTTTTCCCCTCCACTGGCACTCCTGCAGCTATTAGTGCTAACTACCATATCTATGGATAGTTTTGAAATGAAGAACTGTTCCGGGCTATGAGCAGATACTTTTTTCCCCTCCACTGGTTTTCCTGCAGCTATTAGTGCTAACTACCATATCTATGGATAGTTTTGAAATGAAGAACTGTTCCGGGCTATGAGCTGATACTTTTTCCCCCCACCACTGGCACTTCTGCAGAGCTTTTTAGTGCCAGCTACCGTATCTACGGATAGTTTTGAAATGAATAACTGTTTGAAGTTACCAACCAACCTTGAAACTGGGCAGCTTAACTAGCTTCATTGATAGCGATCTTATTTTAAAGAAAAGATTTTTTTTTTTACAATGATGGTTGTTATTTGCTACTGTGTCCAATAAACAAAAACAGAAACAAAAAACCTTGACAAAGGCAGTTATAAGGTACAGTTTTGGTCTCATAATAGGTTTTCATCTCTTGATACCCATCCAAAACAGATGTAGGAGCTCACATGCAGAGATACACCGAGAAATATTGTTAAACTACGCAACGATTCCCAAACCAGTCTGTGAGTAAGACCAGTTACACTGACTCTGGTTCTGCCTAGGTGAAAATACGAGCACAGCTTTGACTAGTTTCAGACATCATATGTTCACTATTAATTGAATTGAAGCACGGCTGCCACTACTCTTCCCCCTGCCTCTTGCCTGCATACGGGCGGCAGTACTCTATTCACAATGTGCTACCCGCGTATTGGGCAGCACTTGTGAGTGCACAGCAATGTGTGAAACGTTGTTGTTTTGATTTTTGACTCGGACAGTAATGTTGGATATCAGAATCAAATCCATCTGTTTAGAAATGCCAGTAATCAAAACTAGATCAGAAGTGTAACACAAAAATGGGGAGGGGGGCAAACTTCTTAGGATTCTATGATGGTGATGGTTGAACAACCATAAACATTGTGTGAACAAGGAAAAACTGACCACACCAACAACCATAAACATTGTGTGAACAAGGAAACACTAACCACACCAACAAACACAAACATTGTGTGAACAAGGAAACGAACCACACGAACAACCATAAACATTGTGTGAACAAGGAAACACTGACCACACCAACAACCATAAACATTGTGTGAACAAGGAAACTCTAACCACACCAACAACCATCATTGTGTGAACAAGGAAACACTGACCACACCAACAACCATAAACATTGTGTGAACAAGGAAACACTAACCACACCAACAACCATCAGTGTGTGAACAAGGAAACACAAACCACACCAACAACCATCATTGTGTGAACAAGGAAACACTAACCACACCAACAACCATCATTGTGTGAACAAGGAAACACTAACCACACCAACAACCATAAACATTGTGTGAACAAGGAAACACAAACCACACCAACAACCATAGACATTGTGTGAACAAGGAAACTCTAACCACACCAACAACCATAAACATTGTGTGAACAAGGAAACTCTAACCACACCAACAACCATAAACATTGTGTGAACAAGGAAACTCTAACCACACCAACAACCATAAACATTGTGTGAACAAGGAAACTCTAACCACACCAACAACCATAAACATTGTGTGAACAAGGAAACTCTAACCACACCAACAACCATAAACATTGTGTGAACAAGGAAACACTGACCACACCAACAACCATAAACATTGTGTGAACAAGGAAACACTGACCACACCAACAACCATAAACATTGTGTGAACAAGGAAACATTAACCACACCAACAACCATAAATATTGTATGAACAAGGAAACACTGACCACACCAACAACCATAAACATTGTGTGAACAAGGAAACACTAACCCCACCAGTATATGTAGGAAAAGAGTTAAATGAAGGATTTCGCAGAATGTTTTTTTTATTTAAAGTGTGGAAAAAAAGGGGGCTAGAATACTGTCAGTGAGGTCTGCAGAGCAGTGATGGCGTTTTGGGTATGCTAGCAGCGACACTGATATCACAACAGCATGTGGAAACATCTTCACAAGAGGTGCCATCGTCATGTTGTCTGCCACTGGAAGGGAAAGAAGTGTCTATCCTATGTCTGACATTGTGCATCACAAGATGTGAAGAAAGTGAGAGATGTGCAAAAGCTGTACAACAAAACACCGGACAATAGAACACACTGCTCAGATTTGAGTCAGATTGCACCATTTTGAAAGCAGTTTCAACTGTATTATGAGAAGTTGGGGTGGGGCGGGGTGAAGGACATGCTCACCAGAACTTCTTCCAGTTTCAGGGATTTTTGCATTTTCTCAGTGGCAGCCCTGAGGAAAGCAAATGAAAGTAGAGCAATTGCAGTCTGTTATTTATTTCCATTGTTGGCTTAAAAAAAAAAAGAAAGAAATGATCAGTTTGCTTTCAGTAGTCTAGAAAGGAAGAAAGCATACTTTCACTTATTATATAACCTCCTTGTCTGCATTGGCAGTAGGGCAGTTTCAGACAGTAACTTTGGAACTTCTGTTTTTGACTCGCATACATGTGTATACAAAGGAAGTGTGTAATCACTCGGTTTCGGTTGGCCATGCGCGCGTGTGTCCATAGCATTTTTCAGCAGTAATACTTGATAGCATAACTAAACGTGGCAAAAAGATTTTTTTTATGTTTCTAAGATCTTCCCCGGCATTGCATTTGAACGTTGCTGGAAAGTAGCTGTGCCTCCCTTCACAGGAAGGCAGGATAGAATGGAGTGGGCTGATCCAGTAACCCCAGCTGACTGATTTCACCAAATGTTTATGGCTCGAAATCTACAGTGAATGTTTTCAGCCATATTTTCAGTCTTACAACATTGACATTTCGTGTGAAATTTTCATCATTTAAGATAAATTACATTTTGAATTCTTGTACAAATACTGGGGGGAAAAATCTTGAGGTACATTCCATCAAAGTCAAACCATTCGCTGTTCTTAGCAGACAGAAATACAGATGTAAGTAAATATATTAGTAAGTGTGGGTGTAACTTAAAAAAGAAGACCATTTTAGATTTTGCCAGGTATACCGTATAGTTCAGTGGGACTCATCTTGTTCAGCGTGATGGTGAACCAGGCAGTGGAGAACATTGAAGCAGCAAATAAAACAATCTTGTTCTCTTCTAACAACAGCCATCTCTGTTCTGTCACCTGAAAAGTGACATGTTTCACCTGAAGCCTGATGTTCAGTGTACCCCAGAGGAAATTGATGGAATCGTAAGATCAGCTTCAAGCTCTACAGGCGTCTCTCTTTCCTCCCCCACCATGTGCCCTTCATTCTGCATCTGTATGTATTCATTATATGTGAATCGAGTACAAAGTAGGCATATTGCTTCTTGTTTTAAATGAAGATTACTGGCATTTCATTTTTCCAGGTTCCCATGTTTTATGCATATAACTAAAATGTGTTGCTACGTATGACTTAAAACACACTTCAGAGAGTGGAAGAAACCATTCCATGAAGAGTTAGGTCCATTTGTTTAGTGGTCTCGAATACTCACTCTCTAATGTTGTCACTGAAATATATTCTGTGTCTCCACAAGTGTTCCTTTTACAACAACAACAAAAAGTATGTTTCAGAATTCAAGGAGAAAACTATCACCATTATTTTCAGATGTGTTTTCAGTAATGCTGATAAGGTTGTCTGCAGGAAACATTTTTAAAGCTGTATACAGAGCTTTAGACTGTTGACTTGCCTGCCTTGTTAAGGCAGAACATTTTTGAATTGAAGTGCAGCAATTCTGAAATGGAAGATTCTTTGATTCTTGTGGATAAAAGATCAGACTGATGGAAATCACCAAGGCTGTCAGTGGTGATGATGGATAGTATTTTATGCTCAGAGTGGGAGGGAAGGAGATTAGTCGGCTCAGATGCTAAGGACTGCTAAGTGCCAAAGTTGGGAACTAGAGAGTTGATGACAGCCGTAACTAGATAGGCTACAGATAGCAATGAACTTAGGAAATGTAATTAATATGAACTAAAGAAGGCTTACGCATATATGTAGTCTTGCACTGAATCAGTCAGGTGCCTTTAAAATGTTATGAATGAGTCTGTAACTTTGTAGCCAGAGGAATGCAGAAACAAGTGATCCTGTCACCAAAATCACACGGCTGCTTCGCATGGTGAAGAGCATCCTGTCTGTGCTAGGTGAAAATCTGCTGTGATGGAACATTTTAAACGCCATCTGTTTTGTTGCCGGATGATATTAAAAATTGCTGGAACCCCAGGATGCATGGTACTTAGAGCAGATGCACCTGTGGAGCAGAGATTCATCCGTTTATATGAGATTGTTGTTACAAGTCATGTTCAGCATTAAGTGGAGTTTGAGCTAGCAGAGACAAAAAAAACTTTCCAAGGTGTGTGGATGGCATTGTCTGTGCGAACCAGTTGCTGGAAGTTCTAGTAGCCAGTCAGCGTTGACGTGTTAGCAGCAAACAGTTTCACAAGTCATTTCAGCTTGCCTCGGAAGAAGAAAGCAGAATTTGTTCAAACAGAACTGACAGATAAACCTTCGAACAGGGACTGTCATCTTCAGAAATGACCCCTGATTTTCTCCAGCTGTGGGTATTTTGACCCCTTTTGCTGCCTCGCAGCAGTCTGAAGCTCTGTTGAAGGTCATTAAGTACTTTTTTGTGATGAGAAAAATGCTCCCCACCCTTCCCCGTCTCCTCTGCCTTAATAAAGAAAAAGAAAGGAGAAAAATTTTTCAACAAAAATTTCATAGTATGGTTTCGAAATTTGAAAGCTCAGTCACTTGCACTAGAATTGCATGAAATAGATTTTAATCAAGGTACAGAGTTCTTGAAGGACAAATGTCTCTGTAAGGAAAATGGATGCATCACACAAGGTAAGTGTTCTTGAATGTTTGTTTTCACTCATGCTGGTTTCTACTGCTTAGCGATATCAGGCATTGAGCTCTGAAAATGGAAATATTGAGGTGTTGCATGAACTTTGAAATTATGTGACATTATGGGATTTGTGGAGAGCTCAGAAAAAAAAAATGATTTATGTGAAATGACTTACTAGTAATGATTGACAAGAACAGATCAGTGAAATGACAAAACTTGTATTGAAATTGGCTTCCATTTCATTATAATGAAGTTGAGTCAAAATGCACTTTTTTTTTCATCTGTTGTTTGCAATGTTTTATTTTAGAGACATCCCTGAGACTTGGTATGCTTATGTATCATGTGATAGCTTTGGCATTTCAGACTCTGCATGCACAACACATCATGTCACTGGCTTGGAAATGTTTGTGTCACTGGGGCTGTGGAGTGGTTTTTGATAGAACAAGAAGAAAGCAGATGACCAAACTTTAAGTTTAACATTCCAAATTTGACATGAATCCTAAATGATGGTAAAAATGAGGCAAAGACATGAAAATGACAAGCCTGTTACATGTCGGTATTTACTGTATGTGCTTTAATGTTCTTGGGCTTGATTTATAGCTGCCAGTCCTCCTGAATGTTTTCAAGATTCATCTGATTTGAAAAATATTTCTATTTTTACCAAAAGTATTTGAATTTTTAAGATAGGTTGGTTATTTTCAGCGTTTGTTTGTTTGTTTGTTTTTTGAATATAGACAGACATGAAGCAAACTTTTGTGATACTGTCCTTGTTCTGGAAGTAGCTTGACTTCAAAGTTAATTTGCTACTTTGTTAGTGGGTTACCTCCCATTGTAGGTCATATTGCTGCTAGGTTTTGATGTTCCTTTCTTGACCCTGTAATAAGACGTTGAGACTAATCCACTGGGCAGCAAAAAGATACCATCATATAGGGGCAGTTGGGATGGTTTTAGCTTCAGAAGAAATGTATGTTATACAGCTTTATTGAAGGTATAAGGTATACTATGTAAGAGCAAGAGAATTTGCCAAGATAGAACCAATGTAAATGAAAAGAATTTGTTAGGAATAATTAATAACATGCAGTATTTTAATTACAAAACAACATAATCAGAAATGTCCCTTTTGCTATCCCCTCCCTTGCTTCCCAAAGAATTGTTTCTAGTTTCGCCAACCCTTCCATGCTCATGGTGAAAAACGGCTTCTATAAAATGAAATAAACAACCAGGAAGTGATCTGGAGTAAAAACAGTTCCAGACACACACTGCCATGGCGTAAACTCCTTTTTGAATTTCATTTCACATCAAGTCTGGTGAGTGTTGTAAAATTTATGCTAGTAAATTATCCATGACTTTTAATGCAGTTTTAGAGTTTGTAACATCAGAATTCAGTTAGGCATCAATCAAAAGTCAGGCACATAATTTTCAGGGCTTAACATTCACAACTGACCATCTAGGGCAAGTGCATCACTGTGTTGGGCAAATAAAATTCATTCTGAACTTGCCCAGCTGGGCAAGTGAACATTTGACAACCAACTCCCACTGCTCTTCATCCATCGCACAGCCCTGTTGCTGGTGTGACGGCCATCAGAAAGTAGAGAGCCAACCACTGTTCAGGGTCTGGACTCTCTAAGACGCTGTGTGCTAGAGCTGTGCTGCAGCTTTATGTAAGGGACTTGCCTTTGGTTGCTAGTTTTAGACGAGCAGAAATCCAAATGTACAAGGCCTGGTTGGACTGAGATCGTGGTATTTCTAACCTGAGGCGGTCAGTTTTCTACTTTGTGCACACATCATGTTTTCAACTGTGTGACCGCCCCAAGTGTGAGAGAGAGAGAGAGAGAGAGAGTGTGTGTGTGTGTGTGTGAGTGAAAGAGAGAGAGAGAAAGAGAGACTGTAGTGGAAGTTACTTGCTGGACTGGGGAAGTGAAAAAAAAAAGAGCTACCATTAAGCCCTGAATGGCAATGCACTTCTGACCAGCACAGCTGCATATTCAACACCCTTGGTTTACCTCCACCCCACCCTTTCCATAGAATTCCTGTGGTTTTGTAAGTGAATCAACAAGATGTGATACAAACTTCTTAAAAGGCACTGCTGCAAGGGGCTGTGCTCCTTGAGTCCACTCCAAAAATACATCTACGCCTCTCCAATCCTGCATGGTTGGCAGCTGCAGCAGTCTTTTACTGCTGACTTGCTTAGGGCAAAAAGAAAAATAGTTGTGGTTATAGTGACTTGACAGTCAACTACCATATGTTTGCTGCTGACAATATGCATTGAATCTGAAGGTTTTAAAACACAGGCATTGTGGAGATTGAATTGATCATTGCTGAATCTCAGTTTTTAAAAACACAGGTATTGTGGAGAATGAATTGATCATTGCTGAATCTCAATGTTTAAAAACACAGGTGTTGTGGAGAATGAATTGATCATTGCTGAATCTCATTGATTAAAAACACAAGGTATTGTGGAGAATGAGGGACACAGGTATTGTGGAATCATTGCCTGATCTTCCTTATGAGTCATTTGACCCTGAGAGGGGTAGTAATTTTCATGGAATCTCCATTTGGGAAAAGATGAAAAGAATAAAAAGAACACTTCTGCATCAAGAGTGTCAACTGTCACGAAAGCTTAAAGAAAAAAAAAAAAAGGGGGGGGGGGGGGGGGGGGGGGCCTGTGACAGTTTAAAAAAACTTCAAAATTATGAAACATGGTATGTGATTATATAACAAGCGTCAGGCTCAGAATGACATGGCACTTTTTTAAAAAAGAAAGAAAAAGAACGTTGATGATGGTGTTTGACAAAAATTGATGCAATCATTAATGATTCTTAAGGTCAGGCATGATGGCGTCTGATGTGTACAATCTGTCATGATTTCTTGATATTGGAGCAGTCTCTTTAGTAGATGACCCTCACATGTAATTTTGAAACCATGAAGTTTTTTCCTTTGTCGTTTGTAACGATGTTAAAAAAGAAAGAAAGGAAAAAAAGAAAGAAACAGAAATAAAAAAAATGGTTACAGTTAAATGATCTGGTAGTCAGGCCACAACTGTCTTGATAAGCCAACAGTGATAGAACTAAGCTGAGACAGAACAGAGGTAATGAAGGGTTCATCTTGATAAGCCAACAGTGATAGAACTAAGCTGAGACAGAACAGAGGTAATGAAGGGTTCATCTTGATAAGCCAACAGTGATAGAACTAAGCTGAGACAGAACAAAGATAATGAAGGGTTCATCTTGATAAGCCAACAGTGATAGAACTAAGCTGAGACAGAACAGAGGTAATGAAGGGTTCATCACATCCAAAGTCTGACTACAAGGTTTAAAGTTGTGCAAGAAGAATTGGAAGTGAGTATTGATATGAACCCAAGAAACTCTGTGTTGTTTAATTTAGCCGTGAATGTGTTAAATGAACTATTCGATAGAAAAACGGCAGAGGGTGTAACAAGATTGCTGTTATCCTGCACCACATTCTATCCACCTACATGTACCCATTCCACTTTACAGGCTTTGCACTATACTCTCTCTCTCTCTCTCTCTCTCTCTCTCTCTCTCTCTCTCATTGTTTCACTCACTCACTCACTCACACACACACACACCTACACGCTTGCGCACACAAACAAGCTACCTACTGAACCCAAATCATTGTTTTCATATGCATAAATACTGCAGGGGGAGAGGGGGAAACCTGACATGGTAAGGAGGATTCTCATTCAGAATGATGGCCATTTAGAATTAGATCAGTTCGAATGCTTCTTAGTTTGAGTCTGTGGCTGTCATTTGTGATGGGAAATGTTTGAGTTGTCTTGACTTCCTGTGACCCTATCTTGGTCTTTCTTTTTTTTCATCAGAGGGCATGAGATGTTTCATCAGAGGGCATGAGATGTTTCATCAGAGGGCATGAGAGAAAAGTGACAAAAACACCCACCTGCATGCCTGGAAATAAACGTGAGCGCACACACACACACACACACACACACTCACACTCACACTCACACACACACACACACACACACACACACACACACACACACTGCTTCGGCTGTGAAAGCCAGCAGCTAATTGAGGTCCTTTGCAAGTCCCATGATACAGAGCAGTGAAAGCTAGGTGGAGAGGTTTGTGGTGGGTGGGCCATGAAAAAAATGATTGGAAGTGAATTGATGGTGATGGCTAGGTGTGTGAACACAGTGATTGAAGTTGAATAGATTGTGGTGGCTAGGTCTTTTAACACAGTGATTGAAGTTGAATAGATTGTGGTGGCTAGGTCTTTTAACACAGTGATTGAAGTTGAATAGATTGTGGTGGCTAGGTGTGTGAACACAGTGATTGAAATTGAATAGATTGTGGTGGCTAGGTGTGTGAACACAGTGATTGAAGTTGAACAGATAGTGGTGGCTAGGTCTTTTAACACAATGATTGAAGTTGAATAGACTGTGGGGGCTAGGTGTGTGAACATAGTGATTGAAGTTGAATAGATTGTGGTGGCTATGTCTGTGAAACACAGTGATTGAAGCTGAATAGATTGTGGTGGCTATGTCTGTGAACACAGTGACTGAAGTTGAATAGATTGTAGTGGTAGGTCTGTGGACATCAAAGTGATGGAAATTGAAAAGCAGGTGGTTGACAGGTTTGTGAACGTCAAGGTGATGTAAACTGGATAGTAGGTGTGGGTAGATTTGCGGACATCAGAGTGATGGAAATTGAAAAGCAGGTGGTTGACAGGTTTGTGAACGTCAAGGTGATGTAAACTGGATAGTAGGTGTGGATAGATTTGCGAACATCAGAGTGATGGAAATTGAAAAGCAGGTGGTTGACAGGTTTGTGAACGTCAAGGTGATGTAAACTGGATAGTAGGTGTGGATAGATTTGCGAACATCAGAGTGATGGAAATTGAAAAGCAGGTGGTTGACAGGTTTGTGAGCCTCACGGATCAAAACTGAATAATGGCAAGATGTTGTAATTCGAATAAGTATGAAAACAAGGTGATTAGAATATGAATGTGTGTATATATATGTATAGATATATATAGATAAAGAGAGAGAGAGAAATTTTATAGTGCTTAGTGTGCTTGTATGTGTGTCTGTATACTTATATTCTGATTCAGATGTTTTTTAGGACTTGGTGCTTAGAAGAGAACCTGTGAATGCATGCATCAAAGGAAAAGAAAAAAAGGAAAAATCTGAATGCTGTGCACCAGAGATAAGGCTAGAAAATTCCATTTATTTCAAGTATGTTATGACAGTTGTTATTGATTGGAGTCTGACCCATGTGACTATTTAGTGAAGATATCGTGTGGGAAGATTGGCACAGTGACTGTTTAGTGAAGGTGTGGTGTGGGAAGATTGGCACAGTGGCTACTTCGTGAAGGTATGGTGTGGGAAGATTGGCACAGTGGCTGTTAAACGAAGGTATGGTGTGGGAGATTGGCACAGTGGCTATTTAGTGAAGGTATGGTGTGGGAAGATTGGCACAGTGACTGTCTAGTGAAGGTATGGTGTGGGAAGATTGGCACAGTGACTGTTTAGTGAAGGTATGGTGTGGGAAGATTGGCACAGTGACTTTAGTGAAGGTATGGTGTGGGAAGATTGGCACAGTGATTGTTTAGTGAAGGTATGGCATGGGAAGATTGGCACAGTGACTGTTTAGTGAAGGTATGGCATGGGAAGATTGGCACAGTGACTGTTTAGTGAAGGTATGGCGTGGGAAGATTGGCACAGTGAGAAGATTGGCACAGTGACTGTTTAGTGAAGGTATGGTGTGGGAACATCGGCACAGTGACTGTTTAGTGAAGGTATGGCATGGGAACATCGGCACAGTGTGGTTTAGTGAAGGTATGGCGTGGGAAGATTGGCACAGTGACTGTTTAGTGAAGGTATGGCGTGGGGAGATTGGCACAGTGACTGTTTAGTGAAGGTATGGCGTGGGGAGATTGGCACAGAGATATTTAGTGAAGGATGGTGTGGGAAGATTGGCACATCACTTTGTTTTTCTAGAAGCAGACAGGGTGGACAGGATCACAGGCTGTGTGTGAAGTATTTGGAAGTGATGTACATTTTAAGCTTTTCACATTTGACAGTTCACAAGAAACTCCTCATTCAAGAGCAGCACACTTGAATCACACTTGGCGCTTGGTTTCATTTAGTTTTCAGCCTTATGGAGGTCATTTAGTTTCAGATCGGGTAGTTTCTGTCATGGCTACACTATTGATATCATGATGCTTTTGCATTTTGTTTATTCAGATTTTGCTTGTTTGTTTGTTACTTGTCACACAGTGTATCATATTGAGCTTCTGCCAGTACGTGGACATGTCCAGTGTAATCCAGATTCTGATTATTATTGTTGGATTGTCCTCTTAGGACTGCCTTTCATTGTTCCAGTGTTCTCCCATGCTTTACTCATTGTGGCCAGTGCTCCTGAATTTGTCTGGAATTTCACTCACTTTGAAATCATTGTGTAAATACCAAACTTGGGGGGGAAGGAGAAAAAGAAAGAAGAATCCAGAATTTTCAAAATTTGTTGATACGGAGGTGGGTTGGGGGTGGATATTGGGAGAGTGGTGGTGTCATTTTTAAATAGGGAGCAGAAAGTATTGCTGAATATAGCCCAAATGATGGTACATACTTGTTTGCAAATCATGTGTAATAGAAAATGTATTTCACCACATTTGTCAGCTGAAACATAAGGGGGCGAGAAATACTTTCCCTGTTTCTTCCAGTCAAAAGCCAGACCTCCCCGTCTTCACTTCATCCACCTCCTTCATCCCCTGGTTCCCAGCTGTGTTTAGTGCCTGGGTTCTCTGCTGTGACCTTGTCCTTCTCCTGATGTGAGGGCTCCAGCGCCAGATGAAACTTGTCTCTCAGCACTGTTGCTTACAGCGACTTCTCTCTCAGCACTGTTCCTTACAGTGACTTATCTCTCAGCACTGTTCCTTACAGCGACTTCTCTCTCAACACTGTTCCTTACAGCGACTTCTCTCAGCACTGTTTGTTACAGTGACTTATCTCTCAGCACTGTTTGTTACGGTGACTTATCTCTCAGCGCTGTTCCTTACAGCGACTTATCTCTCAGCACTGTTCCTTACAGCGACTTATCTCTCAGCACTGTTCCTTACAGCGACTTCTCTCAGCACTGTTTGTTACAGTGACTTATCTCTCAGCACTGTTTGTTACGGTGACTTATCTCTCAGCACTGTTTGTTACAGTGACTTATCTCTAGCACTGTTTGTTACGTGACTTATCTCTCAGCACTGTTCTTACAGCGACTTATCTCCAGCTGTTCCTTACAGCGACTTCCCTCTCAGCATGTTCCTTACAGGACTTCTCTCTCAGCACTGTTCCTTACAGCGACTTCTCTCTCAGCACTGTTCCTTACAGCGACTTCTCTCTCAGCACTGTTCCTTACAGCGACTTATCTCTCAGCACTGTTCCTTACAGCGACTTATCTCTCAGCACTGTTCCTTACAGCGACTTATCTCTCAGCACTGTTCCTTACAGCGACTTCTCTCTCAGCACTGTTCCTTACAGCGACATCTCTCAGCACTGTTCCTTACAGCGACTTATCTCTCAGCACTGTTCCTTACAGCGACTTATCTCTCAGCACTGTTCCTTACAGCGACTTCTCTCTCAGCGCTGTTCCTTACAGCGACTTCTCTCAGCACTGTTCCTTACAGCGACTTCTCTCTCAGCACTGTTCCTTACAGCGACTTATCTCTCAGCACTGTTCCTTACAGCGACTTCTCTCTCAGCGCTGTTCCTTACAGCGACTTCTCTCTCAGCACTGTTCCTTACAGCGACTTTCTCTCAGCACTGTTCCTTACAGCGACTTCTCTCTCAGCACTGTTTGTTACAGCGACTTATCTCTCAGCACTGTTCCTTACAGCGACTTATCTCTCAACACTGTTCCTTACAGCGACTTCTCTCTCAGCACTGTTTGTTACAGCGACTTATCTCTCAGCACTGTTCCTTACAGCGACTTCTCTCTCAGCACTGTTTCTTGCAGCGACTTCTCTCAGCACTGTTCCTTACAGCGACTTCTCTCTAGCACTGTTCCTTACAGCAACTTATCTCTCAGCACTGTTCCTTACAGCAACTTCTCTCTCAGCACTGTTTGTTACAGCGACTTATCTCTCAGCACTGTTCCTTACAGCGATTCTTCTCTCTCAGCACTGTTTTGACAGCGACTTATCTCTCAGCACTGTTCCTTACAGCGACTTATCTCTCAGCACTGTTCCTTACAGCACTTCTCTCTCGCACTGTTCCTTACAGCGACTTCTCTCTCAGCACTGTTCTTACAGCGACTTTCTCTCAGCACTGTTCCTTACAGCGACTTTCTCTCAGCACTGTTCTTACAGCGACTTCTCTCTCAGCACTGTTCCTTACAGCGACTTATCTCTCAGCACTGTTCCTTACAGCGACTTATCTCTCAGCGCTGTTCCTTACAGCGACTTATCTCTCAGCCTGTTCCTTACAGCGACTTATCTCTCAGCACTGTTCCTTACAGCGACTTATCTCTCAGCACTGTTCCTTACATCGACTTCTCTCTCAGCCTGTTGTTACAGCGACTTCTCTCTCGCACTGTTCCTTACAGGACTTATCTCTGAGCACTGTTCCTTACAGCGACTTATCTCTCAGCACTGTTCCTTACAGCGACTTATCTCTGAGCACTGTTCCTTACAGCGACTTATCTCTCAGCACTGTTCCTTACAGCGACTTATCTCTCAGCACTGTTCCTTACAGCGACTTATCTCTCAGCACTGTTCCTTACAGCGACTTATCTCTCAGCACTGTTCCTTACAGCGACTTATCTCTCAGCACTGTTCCTTACAGCGACTTATCTCTCAGCACTGTTCCTTACAGCGACTTATCTCTCAGCACTGTTCCTTACAGCGACTTATCTCTCAGCACTGTTCCTTACAGCGACTTATCTCTCAGCACTGTTCCTTACAGCGACTTATCTCTCAGCACTGTTCCTTACAGCGACTTATCTGTCAGCACTGTTTGTTACAGCGACTTCTCTGCTCAGCACTGTTCCTTTACAGCGACTTATCTTCAGCGCTGTTCCTTACAGCGACTTTCTCTCAGCGCTGTTCCTTACAGCGACTTATCTCTCAGCACTGTTCCTTACAGCGACTTATCTCTCAGCACTGTTCCTTACAGCGACTTCTCTCAGCACTGTTCCTTACAGCGACTTCTCTCAGCACTGTTCCTTACAGCGACTTATCTCTCAGCACTGTTCCTTACAGCCTTTAAAATGCAAAGTCCCAAGGACTATCTGTTGAAATGGCAGGGTGCCTAGGTGAAAATCTTGGGGTCACAAAAATAAAATCTAATTTGAAGAAAAGTTTGATTGTACAATAATGGTACACCAATGCATCCATTCTGCAACACAGCACAGTGGACAGGATTCCCTGAACTGCATTCACACACACGAAAAAAGAAAAAAAAGCTGAAAGCATCAGAAGTACACAAAAGTCTGTCAAGTCTTATTTTAGAGTCCCGCATTCCCCAGTCTTTCCTTTTATCTCTTGTATGAACAAGAGGACAACATGGATCTGTGTAACGAAGGTGGAGGCTGACCCTGCCTCCAGCAAAACGTATGTGGACAACAGACACTGAGTCAAAGCCAGGATTGCTTCTGTCCTGCAACTAATATTCGACTTGAATTGGACGTGGAAAAAATCGGAGGTCACAACTCTGACGTTGATGCATTTGACTGTTTCTATCAGTGAAACAGTCACTGCATCTCCTGACAAATTTGCAGCTTTGAACATTGAACAGAGAAAGGTGCAGAAAAATGAGAAAAGAAAAAAAGTGTGTTCTAGGGACTGTCACATGTGTGAAAATCTGTGCCTCAGACTCTTGAATCTGGGCATGAGATTCTCCCAGTTGTGCATTATAAAGAACACTGCATGAGGATTGATGAATACCTCATGTCTGCCATTTTCCTGTTGCTGGGTCATGATTGGTTGATGTCTTTGGACTGGGGACGTTGTCAGTGTACTACTGTCCAGCAGATCTGGCTATCACAGGCCTTGATGTGGCTTTTCCTTTGCTGACCTACAGACGATGAGCTCTTTATACCAGGCAGTATGATCCATAGCTGGCGTTGTAGTGTGGGGATACCAGGGCCAGTGGGTCTGCATGCTATGGGTCTGGGACGAGGGGCTTTGTAACCAGTAACAGTAAGGAAATGAGGATGTTGAATGCTCTTCTGCAACTGTGACTGAATGTAGGCCAAGTTTTATCCAAGTGATATTAGCTGTTAGCTAAGATTAACAAAAGTGGAAAAAGTGGGAGTCGTAGGCTGGTGTAGAAAAATTATTTTTGAGATGAAATTTTTGCCCCTCCATAAGCTGTGTAAATATGAAAATTGTCCCAGTACTTAATCACCTCATGAACAGAAAATGACGTCTTCTTTTTAAAAAATTTTTAATTACAGTCTTGTGTGCTTTACAGTCGTGTGCTTTCTGTTTTGTACTTTATACTGATTTTCAAATGAAATGCCAGAAAGAAACTGCTGAAGCTGCCAGAGACAAAGGAGGAAATGTTGTTGCATATTATGTTCTGTGCCTCCTTTGTGCTGGGCCTATAGAGAAGATAGCACCTAGTTGGAAGTCATTTTTTTTTTTAATGACTTTTGGATTGAAAGCAGCACATTACCATTCACTGATCCTACAACTATTCTTTTTTGCTGTATCAAACAGTGTCTGGTTTCTTGGTGTCATGATCATAACACATCATTTCTGTCATCATCATTATAAATGTAAGTGAGAAGTATTGATAATTTTTTTTAGAGGAAAAAAGGGCACATTTCTGATAATTTGGTATTATTGAAATTAAGTGTGGTGGCCTTAATCGCAGATTAATTCAATTACTCTATCATATTTAAAAAAAAAAAATGTTATGAGTATTGTAAGTTGAAACTTAGTGAGGGATCAAGGTGGCTTGAGATTGTTGGATGGGGAAGAGATTAACAGCGAAATGATTTTTGTGTGAGGTGTATTACTTACGTCATCTTCAGTAATCTATTCGATCTGTCGCTTAGTACACTAGAGTAGTCTGTGAGTCAGTCATTTAGTTACTGTAAGCTCACGGTTCAGTTGTGTTTCTGTTTTGTGTGTGTTTATAATGTTATGTGAGAAAACTCTGTGTGTGTGTGTGTGTGTGTGTGTGTGTGTGTGATATTTTGTTTATTTGTGTTTAATAAAAAAATCAAAAAAAATCTGAAGTAGTGACATGTTATATTTTCAAAGAGAAGAGGATGTTGAACAGACAGTGAGGTTTAAGCCTTACAGCAATTCAAATGTGAACAGTTCCTCCAAACTGCAAGTTGACACCCCTTCATGGCAGTGACATTATCGTGGTGTCAGAGTACGTTGACACCCTCAGGCAGTGACATTATCGTGGTGTCAGAGTACGTTGACACCCCTCATGGCAGTGACATAATCATGGTGTCAGAGTGACAGTTTCCTTGGCAGTGACATGAACAGTCAGCACGTGTACTTGACCTTTCACCTCTGTAATGAGTCATGTTGCCACCTGTCTTAGAGCTGCCAGTGTGTGCTCTTGGCATGGTTAGGGTTGACATCTCCATTAATTGCTTTTCTAATTCAACAAGAAGCCGCTTCTTGTTCGTTTCTGATTCTTTAGTATACATGAATAGTTACAGAGGTGAAAATGGTGGATTTATTTGATTGAATGTTTCTGTTGGATTTTTCAGCAATGCAAAGTTTGTCATGGAAGAAAAATCTTGGTATATGGCACTGGTGGCGTGTCTCAAGATGTTGCATGACAAGTTTTGCTGTTGAAGTCTACTGTCATCATGGTCTCTGTCAGAACTGGCAGTTCTTCCATGTGCAGTATTCACAAGCATGCTTGTGACTCATGAGAAATGGTGGATGGGAATTAACCAGTATGATGCAATTTTAAAATCTTTTAACACCTTGTCGCTTACCGTTTCATGTACATATATTTAGCATTACAGGATTACCATTTGAAAAATTACCTCATCAAGCATCCATGTTTCCTTCTTCCCGGTGTAGTTTTCTAATATATTGGTTTACAACTTTCTGTCGACATTTTTTATTGGAAAATGTCCTCCCCTTTTCTTCTAAATTTGTGTTTTTATCCCTAATACCATTTTGTCATTTGTCTCTGAAGGAAAAGGTTAATTGTTTTTCTGTTTTTGAATCTATCAGTACATTGCCAGTCCTTTCAGTGGACTATGGCTGGAACTGAGAAGTGCCTTGGAAATGGTTCTTCACTTGCTTTGATATGTCATCTCATCCATTTTTTAGATTGAGGAGAAAAAATGTGTGTGGAAGAACTGTGCAGATAGATTAGGATTAGAAAAAAAAGTGCAGGATCGTACACATGCTGGGATTACAATTCAGAATTGTAAAACTTTGAGATGGAGTAGAGCATTGT
Source organism: Conus canariensis (assembly GCA_033310375.1). NCBI lineage: Eukaryota > Metazoa > Mollusca > Gastropoda > Neogastropoda > Conidae > Conus > Conus canariensis. Next base: position 1,209,015 of record CM065716.1, read on the forward strand.
GTTTAATAAAAAGAAGAATGCTTTTACACATCAGGCAGTGGTTGCTTGCTTTTTATGTCAGCACACTCTGCATATGTACACATGCACACTATCATTCACGCACATGGAAACACCAGTGTATTAACACATATTCATCATAATTATGCAAACATACATGCACGCACATGTACACACACACACACACACACACACACACCACACACTCACACTCACAGACAGACAGACAACAACAACACACACACACACACACACACACACACAACACACACACACACACAAAGTAAAAGAAGTTTTCAAGTGTTGTAACTAAATAATGAATTTTATGGGATTTCAAAGACTATCTGCTTAAGAGAAAACCTGGAGCATGTGTTTTGGAGTGTTAAATGCTTGAGCTTTGAGTCGATTTCATGATCTAAAGAGTGCCTGTGAGACAGCTTTGAGTCAATTTCATGATCCAAAGAGTGCCTGTGAGACAGCTTTGAGTCGATTTCATGATCTAAAGAGTGCCTGTGAAACAGCTTTGAGTTGATTTCATGATCTAAAGAGTGCCTGTGAGACAGCTTTGAGTCAATTTCATGATCCAAAGAGTGCCTGTGAGACAGCTTTGAGTCGATTTCATGATCTAAAGAGTGCCTGTGAGACAGCTTTGAGTCGATTTCATGATCTAAAGAGTGCCTGTGAGACAGCTTTGAGTCGATTTCATGATCTAAAGAGTGCCTGTGAGACAGCTTTGAGTCGATTTCATGATCTAAAGAGTGTCTGTGAGACAGCTTTGAGTCAATTTCATGATCTAAAGAGTGCCTGGTGAGACAGCTTTGAGTCGATTTCATGATCTAAAAAGTACCTGGTGAAACAGCTTTGAGTCGATTTCATGATCTAAAGAGTGCCTGTGAGACAGCTTTGATTCGATTTCATGATCTAAAGAGTGTCTGTGAGACAGCTTTGAGTCATTTTCATGATCTAAAGAGTGCCTGGTGAGACAGCTTTGAGTCGATTTCATGATCTAAAAAGTGCCTGGTGAAACAGCTTTGAGTCGATTTCATGATCTAAAGAGTGCCTGTGAGACAGGAAGGCAGTGCACCGCGCAGTGTAAAATGAGACCTCATCTTGAATGAAAATAGCAACTGCCATTGACTTCAGGGTTTATATGCCTGGTCATCAAAGGTTGTGAGAAACGGAGGTTACCTTTTTAGGGCCTGAAACATTGGTAAAAGTGACAGGTTCAGAAAGGTTTTTAGATTGGATGCTGTCCCTCTGAAGAAAGAAAAAGATGTGGTGGTGCAAGTGAATTCCATTTCCAGCATGGCTTCAGAGGCAAACTACCAGAACTTTTGAATGAATTTGGAGATGGTTGGAAAACAAGCAGCGGTAGCGTGATGATGAGTGAACAGACCCTTATCAGAAATGAGAACAAGGTTAAGATATATGTGTTTCAGTGTGATTTATTACCACTCTTTGGTAGATATTGAGTTATGAAGATAGCCCATTTAGGTCTGTAAACTTTTGTTAAAAGTGTGTAGAGTGTGTACCTTTTTTCTTTTCTTTGTTATACTACACACCTTGTACTTGCAAATGGAGAAGATGGGAATTCAGCTGTGACGGCTCTTTGCGACTGTTATTGTTCTCAGCTTCCTTTCTCTTAGCTTTTTTTCCCTCCCTGTTCATGTCGTTATGGCTTGTGTATTTTCCAAGTTCCTTCTCTGTTTTGTACCAGTCTTTTTGCTTCCTTAGAGTGACAGCAGCTCTAGTGGTCTGTATTGAAAATGTGCACTTGGAATTACAAATACAGTAAACGAGTAGCGTGTTTATGAGATCACAGATTGCAGTAGATTTGTATGTCTTATCATAAACTGTCTGCATCTGGCAAGTGTTTTGTTTTAAGTTGTAAGTTTGAATCCCCCCCACCCCCTCCCCCTCTGGAATTAGAGTTAGGATAATGAAGAATGAGTCACCATATCCTTCCTCATTGGATAAGGAAACTATTGAACTACAAATTGCTGTTTTACAGGGGGAAAATAAATTGTAATTAATGCTGAGTTTGGATTATTTTTCTCTCAAGATATAGATTTCCCAAAAAGGAGTGCAGCAACTTGAAACTGAAAAGTAAAATTGTATTCAATTTCATGAAGACTTAACGTAAAATAATGTATCATGCTTGCACCAAGCATTTGTCTATAAAAGAGAAGATTGAAAGAGTGGGGTTATTATTACACTGTACAAGACTAACATGATTTTGAGAATGAAAAAGGCCATGAGAAAGATGCTTACGGATTGGCCCAGTCCCATGTAAAACGAGGAAGAGAACTTTTCTGCAAACTCATTTTGTCAAGTCTTAATGTGGCTGAAATATAGCAGAAAGATTCTGAAAGATATCTAATGGATGTGTGTTAAAACATTCTGAGATTTGATTATTATCTAGTGAGATTAAAAATAAAAAAAAAATTGTGGTAATGTATTTTGTTTTTCAACTTTGTCATCCTTCTCACCCTCATTCTCGCCCTTCTCCTAATCATGGAAGAACTGTAGCTTTTTCAGTGAATGAAAGGTAGGATTTGACACCTCCAGAATCAGTGGTGCCAGGCTACTAAAATTCCTGTCCATTTATAGATTTGTTTTACAAATAGAGTGAAATCCTATGAACAGGCTGGTGGAAAAATGTGGGTCCATCATTTATGGAAAACCTGCATTGGGCGGACAGTATTTTATAAGACTGATAGCACAGCAAGAGGCAGAGGGTGAAGCAGAGTGGGGGGGAAGGGAGATGATGATAGTGTAGCAAGAGGCAGAGGGTGAAGCAGAGTGAGGGGAAGGGAGATGGTGATAGTGCAGCAAGAGGCAGAGGGTGAAGCAGAGTGGGGGGAAGGGAGATGATGATAGTGTAGCAGAGCAGAGGTGAAGCAGTGGGGAGGGGTGATGAAGTGAGGGCAGAGTGAAGCAGTGGGGGGAAGGGAGATGGTGATAGTGTAGCAAGAGGCAGAGGGTGAAGCAGAGTGGGGGGAAGGGAGATGGTGATAGTGTAGCAAGAGGCAGAGGGTGAAGCAGAGTGGGGGGGGGGGGGGGGAGGGAGATGATGATAGTGCAGCAAGAGGCAGAGGGTGAAGCAGAGTGGGGGGGGGGGGGGGGGAAGGGAGATGATGATAGTGTAGCAAGAGGCAGAGGGTGAAGCAGAGTGGGGGGGGGGGGGGGGGGGGAAGGGAGATGATGATAGTGCAGCAAGAGGCAGAGGGTGAAGCAGAGTGGGGGGGAAGGGAGATGATGATAGTGTAGCAAGAGGCAGAGGGTGAAGCAGAGTGGGGGGGGGGGGGAGGGGGGAAGGGAGATGGTGTTAGTGCAGCAAGAGGCAGAGGGTGAAGCAGAGTGGGGGGGGGGGGGGGGAAGGGAGATGATGATAGTGTAGCAAGAGGCAGAGGGTGAAGCAGAGTAGGGGGAAGGGAGATGATGATAGTGTAGCAAGAGGCACAGGGTGAAGCAGAGTGGGGTGGGGGGGGGGGAGTGGGGGGGGAGGGAGATGATGATAGTGCAGCAAGAGGCACAGGGTGAAGCAGAGTGGGGGGGGGGGGGGGGAGGGGGGAAGGGAGATGGTGTTAGTGTAGCAAGAGGCAGAGGGTGAAGCAGAGTGGGGGGGGGGGGGGGAGGGGGAAGGGAGATGGTGATAGTGTAGCAAGAGGCAGAGGGTGAAGCAGAGTGGGGGGAAAGGGAGATGGTGATAGTGTAGCAAGAGGCAGAGGGTGAAGCAGAGTGGGGGGAAGGGAGATGGTGATAGTGTAGCAAGAGGCAGAGGGTGAAGCAGAGTGGGGGGGGGGGGGGGGGGAGGGGGGAAGGGAGATGGTGATAGTGTAGCAAGAGGCAGAGGGTGAAGCAGAGTGGGGGGGAAGGGAGATGGTGATAGTGTAGCAAGAGGCAGAGGGTGAAGCAGAGTGGGGGGAAGGGAGATGGTGATAGTGTAGCAAGAGGCAGAGGGTGAAGCAGAGTGGGGGGAAGGGAGATGATAGTGTAGCAAGAGGCAGAGGGTGAAGCAGAGTGTGTGTGTGTGTGGGGGGGGGGGGGGGGGGGAGATGGTGTTAGTGTAGCAAGAGGCAGAGGGTGAAGCAGAGTGGGGGGAAGGGAGATGGTGTTAGTGCAGCAAGAGGCAGAGGGTGAAGCAGAGTGTGTGTGTGTGTGTGGGGGGGGGGGGGGGGGGGGGGGGGGAGATGGTGTTAGTGCAGCAAGAGGCAGAGGGTGAAGCAGAGTGGGGGGAAGGGAGATGGTGTTAGTGCAGCAAGAGGCAGAGGGTGAAGCAGAGTGTGTGTGTGGTGGGGGGGGGGGGGGGGGGGGGGGGAGATGGTGTTAGTGTAGCAAGAGGCAGAGGGTGAAGCAGAGTGGGGGGAAGGGAGATGGTGTTAGTGCAGCAAGAGGCAGAGGGTGAAGCAGAGTGTGTGTGTGTGTGTGTGGGGGGGGGGGGGGGGGGGAGATGGTGTTAGTGCAGCAAGAGGCAGAGGGTGAAGCAGAGTGGGGGGAAGGGAGATGGTGTTAGTGCAGCAAGAGGCAGAGGGTGAAGCAGAGTGTGTGTGTGGGGGGGGGGGGGGGGGGGATGGTGTTAGTGTAGCAAGAGGCAGAGGGTGAAGCAGAGTGGGGGGAAGGGAGAAGGTCACATGGTGATGAGTGCTGTGTGACATCAGAGCACTGACTTGGTGTGCTTTTGTCCTGATTTGACAGACAAAGTCAGGGAGTTGATGGTCAGATTGTTTATTAAAGTGTATGCCAGTTAATGCTGTTGCATAATAATAATCTATGTTTATGTCTGCCTGTCTCTGTCTGTCTGTCTGTCTCTCTCTCTGTCTGTCCATCTCTCTCTGACCCCCCTCTCTCTCTCTGTGTCCGGTGTCTGTTCGTCCACCTTTCTGTCTCTCCCTGCGTGTGTATGTCAATGTGGTGGTGTGACTGAACAAGAAGATAACCATTCTGCAGTTCATCGTTCATAAGTCATCCACAAGGGGAGTGTTTGAAACACCAGAAACGTCACAAGTATTGTTCATGTTGTCCTGTTACACTGGGCACTCCTGCGTGGGAGATGAATTGTGACACCCAGCACGCTGACCGTCCGAAGCTGGGTGGTGCCCGGTTGACCTTCAGCTTGGTCCTTTCTATCAAAACGGTTTTGAAACCTTGTTTCCAGATGTTCTACCAGATGCCATCGACGTTTGATTTGGTAAAGGTCAGTTTTTTTCATTGTGATCTATGTGCTGTAAATGGTTGGTGAAAAACTTTGTTTTAGAGTTGTGGGACATGGTTTGGTTTGATAGTTAACAAAAGGAAAAGGAAAGGACACAAAACTTTCTTATTCAGGAAATACAAGCTTGTCAGTCAGTTAATCACTATTGCAGCTTTTACATTAATGAACAGTTTCTGTGCTTTAGAGTTATCACAGACTGAATGAAGTAGCATCATAGAAGAATTGATTGTATAAATCCATGTGCCTTCATGGCACCCAGAATGTAACACAACCATCTTGGGATGTTTCCAGGAAGAGAAATAAGCCAGAAAATGTTGACCAGAAATGTCTTGTGTTCTCCTGACCTCCACCCATCTCTCTGCCCCCTCTGTGTCATCTTTTCTGTTTCTGTCTAGCTCTGTGTTGGTTGTCAGAACAGTGCAGTATGTTGCTATGTGATGATTTGAAGAGGAGTTTAACGCAGATCTATTCAACAAGTTTTGTTGTGCTCCTGTGAGTTAACAATTGAATTCTGAGGTGCGCGAGTTTTATACTGAACATCATCTCTCCACCTCCTGTCTCCGTCCTCATCATCCTCATCCTCTGTACTTTGGTGGTGTGTGTTGAATAGTGTGGTACTACAATCATTTCTGTCCTCACCATCCTCTGTACTTTGGTGGTATGTGTGAAATAGTGTGGTACTACAGTCATTTCTGTCCTCACCATCCTCTGTACTCTGGTGGTATGTGTGAATAGTGTGGTACTACAGTCATTTCTGTCCTCACCATCCTCTGTACTCTGGTGGTATGTGTGGAATAGTGTGGTACTACAGTCATTTCTGTCCTCACCATCCTCTGTACTCTGGTGGTATGTGTGGAATATGTGTGGTACTACAGTCATTTCTGTCCTCACCATCCTCTGTACTCTGGTGGTATGTGTGAAATAGTGTGGTACTACAGTCATTTCTGTCCTCACCATCCTCTGTACTCTGGTGGTATGTGTGAAATAGTGTGGTACTACAGTCATTTCTGTCCTCACCATCCTCTGTACTCTGGTGGTATGTGTGAAATAGTGTGGTACTACAGTCATTTCTGTCCTCACCATCCTCTGTACTCTGGTGGTATGTGTGAAATAGTGTGGTACTACAGTCATTTCTGTCCTCACCATCCTCTGTACTCTGGTGGTATGTGTGGAATAGTGTGGTACTACAGTCATTTCTGTCCTCACCATCCTCTGTACTCTGGTGGTATGTGTGGAATAGTGTGGTACTACAGTCATTTCTGTCCTCACCATCCTCTGTACTCTGGTGGTATGTGTGGAATAGTGTGGTACTACAATCATTTCTGTCCTCACCATCCTCTGTACTCTGGTGGTATGTGTGAAATAGTGTGGTACTACAATCATTTCTGTCCTCACCATCCTCATCCTCTGTACTTTGATGGTGTGTGTTGAATAGTATGGTACTACAATCATTTCTAACAAGCTGTACTCCAGCGCACGTGTCGGTACCAAATCTACAAATAAAAACCCTGATGTTGCGGAGTCATTAAACTTCATTATTGGCAACGGCAAGTTTAGGTATAATACATTGGAACAAAAATTGGGGGGTAAGCTACTGCCTGAAAACAGTTGTGTGTGTACGTGTGAAAAATATATGAACTTGAAAGTATTGTTGGGATGTTCATGACAGTGTTTTCTTTGACAACTGCTAATAGCCTTTTCTACATTGTACTGACTTTATTAGACATTTGAACTGTTTAAATAGAGTTGTTACAACTAGCTAGCTTTGATCATGGCTATTAAACTCTTCATTTTGGAGAACTGTGTGTTTGGATTATTTAGAAGCTGCAAATTGCATATTGCAGAAAATAAAAAGGAACAAATTATAAATGTAAATGAAACAAGATAAATGACTTGGAACACACACACACACACACACACACACACACACACACACACACACACACACACACACACACACCCTGTGATGTTCTGTGGTGTGGAATGTAGATGAAACTGTCATCCAGTTAAACTCCAGTCGTGCACAGATCCTGTGGGGGTGGGGAGGGGGTGTGGAGTGAGTGCTGGCAAGATCCATGAATTCCAGGGACAGTGTCACAACAATGGTGTGTGTCACTGTCAGTACTGCTTGAAGAGCAGTGCCTCCACATGTCCTCACAAGAAAGCAAAAAGTAAAGTTGGCCAAGTTGTCTGCTATCTCACAAGAAAGCAAAAAGTAAAGTTGGCCAAGTTGCCTGCTATGTCTGATGAACCTGCTGGATCAGAGTGGACTGACCAGGATGATGTCTTGATGGGGGGGGGGGGGGGGGGGGGGGGGGGGGGCACACCTGGGGTGGGGTGGCTTGTTGATGTTGTAAACTTGGTTCAGTTATCTGGTAAGTCTGAAATACTTGCTGGATCAGAGTGGACTGACAAGGAGAATGCCTGGATGGGGTGGTTGAGGGGGGGGGGGGGGGGGGGGGGGGGACACCTGGGGTGGGGTGTTTTGGTGATATTGTAAACCTGGCTCAATCTGCTACATCTGATGTGCTGGATCAGAGTGGACTGAAAAGGAGAATGCCTGGATGGGGGTGGGGGTGGTGGGGGGACACCTGGGGTGGGGTGTTTTGGTGACATTGTAAACCTGGCTCAATCTGCTACGTCTGATGTGCTGGATGAGAGTGGACTGACTAGGAGAATGCCTGGGGGGGGGGGGGGGGGGGGAGTTGGGGGGGGGGGTTGGTGACCTTGTGAAGTTGGCTCGGTTATCTGCTATGTCAGGTGCAACAGCTGGCTCAGAGTGGACTGAGCAAGAGAATGCTTAAGGGGAGACGCACTTGGGGTGGGGTGGTTTCATTCTATTTTTCTTAAGTATTATGGGTCTCAGCTGCTCATCTTGTACCTGTATCAGTGTAGGGATTCCTGAAGTCTTTGGGTCTGTTGGACCTGGCAGTAGGGGGAAAACGCTGCCTCTGTATCACACATGTCAACCTCTGCAGCCTCTGAACAGGGTCATAATTATCTGGAGAATTTGGAAAGAAATTCCAGGCTAAGCTTCGCATGCTGTTGAAGGCAGCATGTAACGAATGAAGCCACCTTGTCTGGAATGGTGACAGGTGTGGGCAGAAGTCGTGACTCCTCAACTGCTACAGGAGGTTCCAAGATAATGCCCTTCGACCAGGCAACTCTCCTTTTGGACTGAGCAGTGATTAAAAAGAGAGAGCGAATCACCTGGCAGAGTTGATGACAAGGATGCAGACCAGCCATGATGGGTACCCAGAAGATAACACCAGAAGGGTGGGGCTGTCGATGCTATCAAAATGCAGAAGTTTAGAATGCCTAGTCGTGGAATGTCAGATGATGATTCTGAAAGAGTATACCCTTGAGGTTGGTTCCCTTCAAGGTTTGAATTAATGATCAGAAGAGAATAATGACATAGCCTAGGCTCCTGAAACTGGAGAGATTTCTCCCTGTTGAAGAAATGGGTCATTAGGTTTGTCCTGTTGCTGTTCGAAAATTTGACTGCTCAGTAATTCCATCATTGTATAACTAACATTTGATGGAAATTTGGCATCTGAAGCTATCTTAACAGTTGGTGAAGATTGGGCCTCTTATTGTGTCTTAAGCTATCTAAACAGTTGGTGAAGATTTGGCCTCTTAACCGTCAAAGTGAACAACAAACAAGTAAGATCATTCGTGCTCCCATGATGAAATAGGGCCCGTAACCCCAAACGAATGCTGCCTACAACACCAAATCTCCTAGCAGAATTGACGACACAGTACAGCAGATGGTGGTGACATTTGCTTTGCTCAGCTGGAGGCTGGTACAGCAGATGTTGGTGAAACTTTGGTACTCCAGCTAGTGCAGGAAAACCTAGCATGTTTCTTACTTGAGCTAGTGAGACTTTGGTTACTTGAGCTAGTGAGACTTTGGTTACTTGAGCTAGTGAGACTTTGGTTACTTGAGCTAGTGAGACTTTTACTTGAGCTAGTGAGACTTTGGTTACTTAGCTGCATTGCAGACATTGGCGGTACAAGACTTGTGGGTGAATGAGAAGGTGGCAGTTCCACTGATGTAGATGTCGATACTCTTGTCTCAGCATTGCAGAGAGTACCATATCGATAGCACTGATGTGAAAGGGAAGGGGTAGGGGTTGGGGCTGAACCTGGCAACAAAGCAGCAGAATTCACAAGATTTTCAAACTGTTGGCTTCACCTGTCTTTCCAGAATCGTTCTTTCTTTCTTCTTGTTTTAATTGCAGCTTCATTTCAGATTTTATTATTGTGGTGGTTTTCAGCAGCAACTTGATCTCAGCATAAGCCATACATTAAAAAAAAAATTTTTACATGGGCTTGCACACAGAAACACACATGTATGTGTTCGCTCATACCAAAATGCAGCAACAGCTTGCAGACAAACATATGCCACATGACAGAAGCACATGCATGTAAGTCCATGCTTACATTCACATACTTGCACATACGCACTCATATGCAGGCTTATCATGAATGACAGCTAGAGATGCAGTGAATGAAGTCAAATGGTGATAATTAGGGGTCAGAATGCTATTTTTAAGATTAAAGCTTGTTGTTTACATAACCAACAAAGAAAAGGAACTGGTTCCTAGCTGAGAAAACCTGGTATTAGATCATGGACCTGTAGATTTTATCATAAAAGATGGGATGCAGTAGATGTGAGCGTCCACAGAAGAACAGAGATCTCAAGATGTGTCTGTGCATGAGTTCATGATGGAGGTTAGTTATTGAACACATAAAAGAGTAAGTTTATACTGTATCATAGATTCAGCACAGCACAGCAAGGCAAAATACAAATGAACGCATGAATTAAGGTGCACAGTAATGTTGGGTAAATACATTATCAAACAGACAAGGGAATTTTTGACATTCTTCAGATGATGCAGTTAACAGACTTTTAAAAGATCCATCCAATATCAATGGAGCCTAGAAATCAATGGAGCCTAGAAATGTACAAAGACAGAGCTTACTGTGCATCATGTGAGATAGTAAACCATTTTTATTTTTTGTTTGGGTGTGATTTTGTAGCTTGTATCTTAAAGAGGTAATTGCCACAGTATCCGGGAGATATACTACATTGTGTTGATAAAACTGATATTTATTCAAAGAAAGCAGCGAAAATCGGCCATGCCAAAATGGGACATCCATTGACATACCTCAAACAGCCGTTGCAGAATCATAATGAAAACTTCAACATGTGAAATGATGAAACTAAATTTTTGTCAACGTTTTTGTCCCCAAACCACCCACACTTGCTCTTTGAAGAAGTTTGAGTAGAATCCAAAGAATACTTGGTCGGATGTGTCCCATCATGTCCAGGAGACATGCCCTTTAACTTGCCACAGCTGCTGTCTTGAACAATCCAACGTCAACACAATAAATCCACTGATTTAGAGGTTTGGTTAGCATATTTTTCAAAAAACAAATTTACCGTGCACTGGGCTCACGTCTGATCATCGATACCGAACTTCTGGGGATAAAAATTTACCGCACTGCTCGTTTCAGCCATTTCCAATTTATATCCCTCTGCCAGGTCATGTGTTTTTCCACAGACACGAAACCAGGAGGAAACGATGTCAGAAAGGAGAAGAACAGGTAAGTATTCATGTCCACCGCCGTTTACATTGTCACAACTGACTCTCAGAGCAAAATGTAATGGAAAACATTTCCAATTGGCTTCGTGGTGAACGATAATTGCCTTCAAGACATGTGTGAAACACTGCTGAACACAAAAGTGCCAATCATCACGTTGGCACATGGCAAAGATGCTGGTATGCTTCGTTTCCCACCACCTCAGTGGAATTTCCATCGATTCCGCTGTTACCACCAACCCCACAGAGGAAATATCCGAAGTCACTGTGACTTCCATTTTACATGAAAGAAAGTAAAACCAATCAGAAGACGATACATATTAGATTTGCTTGTTCTTATGCTTTATGATGTTGAGGACTGTGATAGATGGGGCATCTCAATAGTCAGTTACTTTGATAACTGGAAACTCGTGGTTAGTTGTGATGATCTTCATACCGGACATGAAACCACTTCTGTCAGTTTGTGTCCAGAATCACAACTGACTACCTTTCTGTACTCTGAGTAGGTGTAGAAGAACTGATAGTGATATAAACTGTGTGTATTTATTTTTATTTTGCAGTGAGACATTATTTTGAACAGTGAAAAGCAATTCAAAGATTTTTTTAAAAAGTTTCTTACTGAAATCCAAATCGTACTGGCTGTTGAAAATAATGTCCAAAATCACAACTGACATATTTTGAATTACAAGCAGCTGCACATGCATGACAGAAGAGTAATTTACAATTTTCATTGTTTTATTTTGTATGGTATTTGTCATTAACAGTGAGATATTGTTTTGAGGTTCTAGCATTTTATAACAGCAAAAGCAGAGTCAGTTGTGGTGATACTTCTGCGGACCTGATACTGGAGTATGTCCATTATCACAACTGATGAAGTGTTTGTTTCTTTTAAAGTAACATGAGATTGATTCAAAAATATTTGAATTTGATTGTTTCAAAAACTCTTTGAAATATAAATCATAATGAATAAAGTAATGGGAAATTTTCTTAATGTGATTGGAGCACCAAATTAGTGCTTTACTAAAGTTTTAGCATTGTGTTGTTCAAAACTTGTCATTCCATGAAAGATATATCATATAATGTCGAGTAAAAAGTAAGAGCTAGGTATAAGTTAGGTGCTATTACTGTTAGAATGACACATTAAGTGTAAAAAGCACAGTTTTGATTTAAAATCGAGATTCAAGGTATTCTGTGTTATTATCATCATAAAAGAAAAAAAAATCTTATTCAAGTGAAACTCTAAAGAGTAATATTTCAGTCTATCCACAAGCCCCTCCCACCCTCACCACAGTAACACACACAGTATGCACACACACATACAGTATGCACACTGTCACACACCCATGTTTGTGAACATACACACTTGCATTCACAAACACAGTATGCTTACTTCGTACACAACACGCAATCACTCCATTCACCCAAAGGAGCACTACCACAATTGAACTGAGTTTTCTATAAAACGCTCCCTTTACTCACAAAGAAAAGGGTTTTAATTCTTCTTTGCATTTCACTGCATTTTCCAACAATTATTTCTTCTCTTCACAAGATAATTCCCCACATAGAAACAATAATGCAATATTCAAAGTTTTACCAAAAATCCAACACACTCACACACATGTTACACTATCAGTTCTTATATTAAATAGTATCAATAAAGACAAGTCATCTTGACTTGTCGAGGAGCTTTCTTTCACTTGGCTGTACCACCTCTGGACCACCACAGCCTGGACTCTCACTAGGCTCGTACAGCTCAAGCCTGGACTACCACTGGACCACCACTGGACGCTGAGGGATTCTGTAACGAAACCCTAGGTCCAGGGTTAACCTCTAAAATGAATTTTATTTATTCTTTCTCTTTCTCTCTTATTATTCATAGCTCCTTTTTAACTCCTTCCACATTCACTCCAAGATCAATATAGAATACTCACATGAGTCTTGTTCCGCCAACCTATTCCTACCTACAGTTGGGGTACAGAAAGAAATCTTTATGCAACAATATTTTATTTATTTACTTTCCAATCTTCTTTTCTTTTCGCGTTCAACGTTCATCTTTCTCTTTTTCCTAAATAGCGCAATATCATCAGATCTTTATAATTATCAAAACTTCTGTTATCATTACAATTACACCTTTACTGTAATTGCTTTAACCAGTTTACAACCCCAACTGGTACTCACCTTCTAGGGAATAAGCGACAAGCCTACCCTAGTAGACTTCCAGTCTACATCTACACTCAAAACTCGAGTGAACTTGCCACGCCAGGCATATTACACCCACCAAGGGTTAAGCACACCCAAACCAGGGTTGCATCGGACAAACCAGTCCAATAATATAGCACACCCAACCCAGGGTTTCATAGGACAATCCTAGTCCTAACTATGTTAAACCCAACGAGGGTTACAATCAGACATCCTCCTATGTCTGTGTCCAGAGCTCCTCTGAAGTAACAATAATCTTCCACCCTTCCTCACATTGGGTGAACACACTTCACAATCCACTCAGCGTCCTACTCTTCCACATCACTGGCGGTTGCACTCCATGAATACAAAAAAAGCATCAAACCCATAGGTTCCATTCCACAATTGCAAAAATTACAAAATCTCTTAATTGATATGAAACTTTCCCATTCACATCACTTTTTCCTCATTCACATGACACACACACACACACACACACACACACACCTTTATTGCATACAATATTTCTTTGAAAGGTTTGCAGACTTAATCACTCTTGCCAAGCCTTGCAAACAAAGCAGGAGCAATGCACAGAAGTGCAGGGACTATAGAGCTGCCCTCAAGTCAGATCCCCAAAGATGCGCAGTTTACAAGGAAAAGGACAACGCACGAAGCCGTCAGAAACTATTATCGTGCCCGAACTGAAGAGAACTGCAACTTCGCCAAGAAAAATCAAGACAGCGATCCAGACTGTGCAGGTGTGTGATTTTTTTTTTTTGTTTGTTTTTTTTTTCATTTGATAGTTAAAACTGTGGTGTGAAGATTAGAGCAAAAAAGTCAGCACAAAAGAAAAACCTGATGGTGGAATGGAAATTCTTATCCTGAAGTGTTGATAATAATGTTTTGTCATTTTCAGAAGCATTCTCAAGCATTCTTTTCCTATTGTTGTTTTTATACTGTTTCTTCTTTGATTATGATCAAATATGATCAGACTGTCTGAACAGGTTGTATAGGAAAGTAGTTCAAAAAAAAAAAAAAAAGCAACTCAGATTTATGGTTGTATGTTTTAAAGTTTGAGAAGACATTAAACAGGTCTCCTCATGCTGGTTCAAGAATATGATATTTGAAGATTTCAGGGTTGGTTTGTTTGTTTCCTTTTATTTAGGTTTTTTTTATGCATGCTTGGCTGCTTTATTTTATTGAAGTTCTGGATTTTGATTTCAGAGAGAAGAAGAAAGCACAGCAGACCTGCAGTATTACAGTCAAACCCAAGGCCAAGGCCAAAAGTAGACATTCCACTGTGGAGCAAAGAGAGGCATGGAGACAGCAGAAGAGGTGGCAGCGGCAGCAATGGACAGCCCAGAAATGGCGATGCCACAGGGAAAAATTTCGACAGTAATACCAGGAGAAAAAAAAGGCAGACACTGCTCAGTGAGTCCTTTTATAGTATTCAAACTAGAATCCTAAAATGTATCCTAGCGACAAGGAGGAGACAGACACAAACAGCTTCAATATAATGGATCAGTGTATCTGCTGGGTGTGTCTGGTACAGTTGTTCTGCTTGTTCATAGTAAAATATTCAGTGCTTACAACTTCTTTTGCATCATTGCAAGCAAATTTCATTGGTGAAAATGGTGATAATAATCAGACCATGGTCCTGAGTCAAATATTAAAAAAAGTTTCCATACAATTACACAGTTGTAATTGGTTCAACATTGTGATATTGCATATGTTAGTTCTTCAAGTAAAAATGGTATGGTTTGTAAGTTTCAGCGCAAATCTACTCTGGAAGTGCAAATAGCCTCACACTCACACGCACACGCACTCGCACTCACACAAACACATATACATGCCAGCCTGCATGCATGTACATACTCGCACATGTGCACACACATGCACGCACGCACGCATGCGAAGAAGGGGGAAGAAAACTGAGATAGCAGCACTTCCTGCCTACAGATGATGTGAACACTTCAGGAAGGACAGCCGTCTTCCTCCCCACAGATGTCAATACTTCAGGAAGGACAGCCGTCTTCCTCCCTACAGATGATGTCAACACTTCAGGAAGGACAGCCATCTTCCTCCCTACAGATGATGTCAACACTTCAGGAAGGACAGCCGTCTTCCTCCCCACAGACGATGTCAATATCCAGGAAGGACAGCCGTCTTCCTCCCCACAGATGATGGCGACACTTCAGGAAGGACAGCCGTCTTCCTCCCTACAGATGATGTCGCCACTTAGGAAGGACAGCCCTCTTCCTCCCTACAGATGATGTCAACACTTCAGGAAGGACAGCCGTCTTCCTCCCCACAGATGATGTCAACACTCCAGGAAGGACAGCCATCTTCCTCCCCACAGATGATGTCAACACTCCAGGAAGGACAGCCGTCTTCCTTCCCACAGATGATGTCAACACTTCAGGAAGGACAGCCGTCTTCCTCCCCACAGATGATGTCGACACTCCAGGAAGGACAGCCGTCTTCCTCCCCACAGATGATGGCGACACTCCAGGAAGGACAGCCGTCTTCCTCCCCACAGATGATGGCGACACTCCAGGAAGGACAGCCATCTTCCTCCCCACAGATGATGTCAAGACTCCAGGAAGGACAGCCGTCTTCCTCCCTACAGATGATGTCAACACTTCAGGAAGGACAGCCATCTTCCTCCCCACAGATGATGTGAACACTTCAGGAAGGACAGCCGTCTTCCTCCCCACAGATGATGTGAACACTCCAGGAAGGACAGCCGTCTTCCTCCCCACAGATGATGTCAACACTCCAGGAAGGGCAGCCGTCTTCCTCCCCACAGATGATGTCAACACTCCAGGAAGGACAGCCGTCTTCCTCCCCACAGATGTCCCCACAGAGGTAACACTTCAGGAAGTCTTCTTCAAAGGTTACCAATAACAGAACAAAGCCCAAATCAAAGCTTCTCAGGCTGGCAGCTTTTTGGGTTATGTCTGTTATCTGCAACATCTCGAGAAGACATAATTGTTGAAAGTTCACTTGTACATTTGTATGTTTCGTATCGTAAATGAAATCAGTGTGAGTATATACGCCATGTTTTGTGGGTTCATTTGTATGGGGCCTTGTGTTCAGTGGTATTGCTGTCTGTTTCATAGTGCTGAGAGTATAGACGCCATGTTTTGTGGGTTCATTTGTATTGGGCCTTGTGTTGAGTGGTATTGCTGTCTGTGTGTTCAGTGGTATTGCTGTCTGTGTTTTCAGTGGTATTGCTGTCTGTGTGTTCAGTGGTATTGTTGTCTGGGTGTTCAGTGGTATTGCTGTCTGGGTGTTCAGTGGTAGTGCTGTCTGTTTCATAGTGCTGAGAGTATAGATGCCATGTTTTGTGGGTTCATTTGTATTGGGCCTTGTGTTGAGTGGTATTGCTGTCTGGGTGTTCAGTGGTATTGCTGTCTGGGTGTTCAGTGGTATTGCTGTCTGTGTTTTCAGTGGTATTGCTGTCTGGGTGTTCAGTGGTATTGCTGTCTGTGTGTTCAGTGGTAGTGCTGTCTGGGTGTTCAGTGGTATTGCTGTCTGGGTGTTCAGTGGTAGTGCTGTCTGTGTGTTCAGTGGTATGGCTGGCTGTGTGTTCAGTGGTATGGCTGTCTGTTTCATAGTGCTCCTATCCAGCAAAGTCAACCACATCTATCAGTTGGGATTGCTGTGTGACTTGTTCTTTGTGTCAAATGGTTTGTATGTGTCCTACAACTTTGCATCTGTCGCCTCCACTAAAACTAGTAAAAGCATTGGTTGTATGTGTCCTACAGCTTTGCATCTCTCACCTCCACTGCATCTCTCACCTCCATTTCAAACATTGGTTGTATGTGTCCTACAGCTTTGCATCTGTTACCTCATTGGTTGTATGTGTCCTACAACTTTGCATCTGTAACCTCCGCGTCAAGCATTGGTTGTATGTGTCCTACAGCTTTGCAGCTCTCACCTCCACTGCATCTCTCACCTCCATTTCAAACATTGGTTGTATGTGTCCTATAACTTTGCATCTGTTACCTCATTGGTTGTATGCGTCCTACAACTTTGCATCTGTCATCTCATTGGTTGTATGTGTCCTACAACTTTGCATCTGTTACCTCATTGGTTGTATGTGTCCTACAACTTTGTGTCTGTTACCTCATTGGTTGTATGTGTCCTACAACTTTGCGTCTGTTACCTCATTGGTTGTATGTGTCCTACAACTTCGCATCTGTCACCTCATTGGTTGTATGTGTCCTGCAACTTTGCATCTGTCACCTCCACTTCCTGCTGAGGGAGGAATGTGGGTGGTAAAAGTGTCTATCAGTGACATGACTGTCTGGCAGTTAAGAATGTCCTGGTCCTGTGTATACTTTGTTTTGTACCCCAACAGAAGCAGCACAGGTTAGAATGTGAGGAAATCATTCAAATAGATGACTTCACTTGGTCAAGTGCAAAATACTTGTATCCATGGGTGTAAATAGATGACTTCACTTGGCGATCCATGGTAAAGTGCAAAATACCTGTATCCACGGGTGTGTGTGTGTGCCACATCTGAAACAGATCAGTGAATTGTGTGGCAGGAACACAGCCGCAGAGTATGCTCATGATTTCCAATATGTTTTTTTTTTCTTCCTTCTGTGGCACATAACTGGTTGATGGTCTGGGAGTGTGAGCAGTGTGTTGTGTTTTCCTTCTGATTCAGCAGAACGAATGATGGTGATGAAGTAAAACTTGACCAGAGATGCAGTCACTGTGGACTAGGAGTGGTGATGGTTATTATTTAGGGACCCCATCATAAGATTCTTATTTATAGATGTCATTGTGAGATTGCTCAAATCAACTGGAATTGGCCCAGAGTTGACTGTGTTTTGGACTTTAACACAGATGCCTATGCATATGCGCACCCATGTGCGCAGGCACACAGACACATACACACAAAAGATCTTTTGGTTTCACCGGTTTGTCTATTTTAGCAGAGTGGCTTCTGTTTGTTTTTGTTGTTGTTTTTTTAATGATGCTTTGTTCTCTTGTTTTATTTCTGTGGCAGTCATAGTTCCCTTTAGTTTAACAGTGTAGTTCATTTGACCTCTGTGTAAATTCCTTTAAACAAGTCCATTGATGTTACGTATGCAGGGATTCAGGCTCAGGCCTTCAATCCAGCCAATTAAAAATCAGAAAATGACATTTCAGGACCAGTATCATTTTGGTTTGTGAAGGTCTGGCCTGGGAAGATTTCCTTCACAATTTTTTTTTTAACTTAAGGGGTGCCTTTTTTTTTTCCAGGCTCAAGCTGAAAATCCAGCCTATGAAAACTGTTAAAAAAAAAAACTGCCTGTGATTGGAGTCGCTGATAGTTGGCAAACTGTGTCCAATGTTATCCTTTCGGGGGCTCGGTCTGTCTCAGCTTTCTGAGGATTTCCCCATGCAGACAACAGAGAATGTTCTGCCTGGCCTGCAGCAAAAAGCATTGCTTGTTCCCCTTGGTCAGAACCCAATGTTGTCAAAATCATAACTGTCTTTCCCTTCAAGACTTCCACTCTGCACTCTGGAAATGGCAAGTCAGCAGGTAAGGACTTGACAACGTCCAGAAGTATAGTGAGTGAGACTGAAGATTGTGAAGAACAAGAGGGAGGTGGTCTTGGCATGATGAGTGTTGTGATCAGGAATCCAGAAAATCTGTATGAAGAAGATAGCACACATTGTTGTCTGGGTGCGTCTCTTCCCCACTCTCTCCCCCAGCTTTTGCACAAATTTTGAATACGGACACCCTTGCTCCCCCACTCCCTCTCCCCCTACCCCCTTCTGCCGTCTTTTTACTGTCCGGCCAGGGAAATGTAGAGAACGGGTTTTCAGGCCTGGAACATGCTGAGCACCAGCTTTCATCGTTTTCCTGTTTGGTCAGAGGTCGTGTGGCGCCCCTGTACTGGTGTGTCTGACAGGACATTATATGCACATCAGTGTTTGGTCAGAGGTCGTGTGGCGCCCCTGTACTGGTGTGTCTGACAGGACATTATGTGCACATCAGTGTTTGGTCAGAGGTCGTGTGGCGCCGCTGTACTGGTGTGTCTGACAGGACATCATGTGCACATCAGTGTTTGGTCAGAGGTCGTGTGGCGCCCCTGTACTGGTGTGTCTGACAGGACATTATGTGCACATCAGTGTTTGGTCAGAGGTCGTGTGGCGCCGCTGTACTGGTGTGTCTGACAGGACATCATGTGCACATCAGTGTTTGGTCAGAGGTCGTGTGGCGCCCCTGTACTGGTGTGTCTGACAGGACATTATGTGCACATCAGTGTTTGGTCAGAGGTCGTGTGGCACGCTGTACTGGTGTGTCTGACAGGACATTATGTGCACATCAGTGTTTGGTCAGAGGTCATGTGGCGCCCCTGTACTGGTGTGTCTGACAGGACATTATGTGCACATCAGTGTTTGGTCAGAGGTCATGTGGCGCCCCTGTACTGGTGTGTCTGACAGGACATTATGTGCACATCAGTGTTTGGTCAGAGGTCATGTGGCGCCGCTGTACTGGTGTGTCTGACAGGACATTATGTGCACATCAGTGTTTGGTCAGAGGTTGTGTGGCGTCCCTGTACTGGTGTGTCTGACAGGACATAATGTGCACATCAGTGCTTTGTATATCTTGAGCAGTGGAGGAAAATTGTCCTGAAAGTTGCAAGTGAAATGGTTACAGGCAGCAAATGATGGTGATCATTTGCACTGGACTACTATTTAGACTACCTTGCAGACCTGTTTACCCATAGGATTTTACTGTATTTTGTACATGTTTGGTGAAAATAATGAATATGACGAACTAGAAAAAAAAAATGTTGAAAAAAAATCGAGATGAAGTTCTTAAGTGGTTCTTGCATTTGCATAACCATGATAAAGGATTGGACCTAGGAGCGGCAACCCTTCCTAACTTCCGCTTGTGAAAGTGTGTCAACGTCCACTTCTTTGACAGCATGCTGGTGAGAGAGCATGAGTTTGTGCTAAAAGTGTACTGATGAATCAGGTTTGAAAGCAACTTGTGTTTATAGAACCTATATTTAGTGTAGTTAATGCCGGATCAGGTGCTTTTTACCAGGAAGAACCTTCTGCAGTGTGATGGAAGCTGAACATGAGAGGATGCCCATCACTCTCACCCCCCACCCCCATGCTTTTACAGACATTTGGAATTTTGTACGCACTGTGAAGAAAAAAACTTAGTCTTGTTGAAAAGTTCACCAGTAGCTACAGGTCTGACCTTGCATAGTCGAAAATACTTTGGGGTCTCTGGTGTATGGGTGTGGTATTACCAAAGGGACAGGTAGAGCATGATATTCAACACCAGCCAAAGCCCATGATGAAGTGATGGTGTATCCCATGTCGCTGCCAGCAGAATGGGTGAAACAGGAGCAGGTGGTGAATGGTGAATGGAGATAACCACTGTTAGCAGAATGGGTGGTGAAACAGGAGCAGGTGGTGAATTGAGATAATCACTGCCAGCAGAATGGGTGGTGAAACAGGAGCAGGTGGTGAATGAAGATCATCACTGCCAGCAGAATGGGTGAAACAGGAGCAGGTGGTGAATTGAGATAATCACTGCCAGCAGAATGGGTGGTGAAACAGGAGCAGGTGGTGAATGGAGATCATCACTGCCAGCAGAATGGGTGAAACAGGAGCAGGTGGTGAATTGAGATAATCACTGCCAGCAGAATGGGTGGTGAAACGGGAGCAGGTGGTGAATGGAGATAATCACTGCCAGCAGAATGGGTGGTGAAACAGGAGCAGGTGGTGAATTTAGATAATCACTGCCAGCAGAATGGGTGGTGAAACAGGAGCAGGTGGTGAATGGAGATAATCACTGCCAGCAGAATGGGTGAAACAGGAGCAGGTGGTGAATGGAGATCATCACTGCCAGCAGAATGGGTGAAACAGGAGCAGGTGGTGAATTGAGACAATGACTGCCAGCAGAATGGGTGAAACAGGAGCAGGTGGTGAATGGAGATCATCACTGCCAGCAGAATGGGTGAAACAGGAGCAGGTGGTGAATTGAGACAATGAGCTGTATACATGTTTGGCTCAGTGCTGTGTCTGTAGTCAGAACACTGGATTATTTCTACAAAGTAGCTGGCTGTGAAGGTCGCATCAGAGCTGATGGGGGTGTGATACGCCTTCTGAACTTTGATAGAAATGAGTTTGTTTCTAGGAGGGCAGCATATTCTCTCTCTCTCTCTCTCTCTCTCTCTCTCTCTCTCTCTCTCTCTCTCTCTCTGACATGGCATTTGCTGATTTAGGTCATCAAAACCTTTAGATCTTAAAGCATGCCTTAAAGGACAAACTGGTCTACATGGCAGAAGGAGTTGGAGTGGTTGCTTGTAGTAAATTACATATTCCTCATGTTAGGAATATGTGTTACAGTTCGTTTGATTGTTGTAAACGATGCAGTTGGTTGTATGAATGAACGTTCACTCGTTTTAAAGGGTGTGGTGAATTCTACGTTTCTACAGTGATGAAAATGAATGTGAAGGCAGAATAGTTACAGCATGCTCAACAAAGATTCGGGTTTGAACATTGTGCAAAGTGCAGTGGGGGGAAAAAAAGAAAAAGAAAATAAGTTAAAAAAAACAAACAAACAAACAGAAAGCCCACACCACCACTACCACCATCACAGACAATCCATGCCAGTCTGTCAGCTTGTCTTGCTTACATATTTTGTATTCACCGTACCAATGTCATTCGATGTGAAATAGATGGAGGGGGGAATAATACATACCATTTTGTTTTTCATGCCTTTTCAAGGATCTGGGGACCCCTGGCATCCCAACCCAGGACTCCATGACTGGGATGAAGGGTATGTGGAAGAGTCGGTTCACTATATGTCCATGATGGCACCGTTGGCCTCAAAACGCAACCAGCTGCCCTTGCACCTGCGCGTGGAACTGATCCGACAGAGTAGGACCAAGAGTCAGAGACAGCTGGCCAGCACCTTTGGAATCTCTAAGACTCAGGTGTTCGCCATTCTGCAGAGGAAAGAGAAGATCGTGGATTTGTACAACAGAATACAGCGGAAGAAAAATTCAGCGCTTGCCTTCAAGTCATACTGACAGTGTGAAAGTGCTGGACCTGTGACCTGCACAGCGGAAGAAAAATTCAGCGCTTGCCTTCAAGTCGTACTGACAGTGTGAAAGTGCTGGACCTGTGACCTGCACAGCGGAAGAAAAATTCAGCTCTTGCCTTGAAGTCGTACTGACAGTGTGAAACTGCTGGACCTGTGACCTGCACAGTGGAAGAAAAATTCAGCTCTTGCCTTGAAGTCGTACTGACAGTGTGAAACTGCTGGACCTGTGACCTGCCTTCTGGTCTGGACACAAGCTGTGGACTGGATGTACCTGTATGAGCTCTGGGCTCTGTGTTGGCTGGGAAATTAAACTGAGGTCTGTATGGGTCAGGGAACATTTTAAAAAGAAAGTCAAGGAAATACTGGAGCTTTTCCAAGTCATTGAAATGTCTAGAAACAAATCTGTTGTTGTTTTTTTTGTTTGTTTTTGCTAGAACATGTAGAAATTGGGTAGAAAGGAGTTAGCTCATACACTTAACAAGAATAGTAATATGGTGGAAAAAGCACATGTGTCAACAAGATCCTCATTGGAGCTAGAATGGACTTGGTTTGCTATTGCCAGAAAACTAAGATCATATCAAAAACACAGATTAAGGCACCAGCAACTGTTGTATTCTCACTGCGCTGTCAAGAACACTACCCATTGCTGTTTGGCATGTATTGGTTTGGGGGTGGATTCGCTGAACAGACATTTTGTCGTTTCAGCTTTTTGCACCATGTTTTTGTTGCAGTCTGATAATGGTAAGGGCTTTGAGAAGAGATCTGGAAGTCTTGGAACTGTGTTGATAATGCTGTGCGAACCCTGGTGAAATAACTGTGGCCCATAACAACAAACGTCAGTTTGTCGCCATTGAGGTTACAGCCTGAATGAAAACTTTGTCGCCATTGAGGCCATAGCATGAATGAAAACTTTGTGGCAGTTGAGATTATAGCGTGAATGGAAACGTCAGGAAATTTTTGTTGACATAAAACAGTGACTCAGTGTACCATCACAAATAAATTGAGGACTTCTGAATTTGGTTAGTAGTTGATCGATAAACTGTTTTGAGAAATAAGTTATAACTCCTTTTTTGATTGACTTCACAATTAGTGTGCTGAACAGCCATTGGAGCTTGGTTTTTAAAGGTTTAAGTGGTCAAAAATAGACTTACAGGAGATACATGATGACAATGTCAGAGAATCACCAAAAAAAGGAGAAAAAAAAGAAAAATGGTCTTGATGAAAAATTAGGCCAGTGGCTTTTGAAGCAGGTGGTGTAAAATGGTACGAGTATGATGTAAAGTACCTTTCACTTTGTTGACCTGACTGATGTTCTTTTGTGAGTGCGATGTAAAGTACCTTTCACTGTGTTGACCTGACTGGTGTTCTTCTGTGAGTGTGTACAGTACCTTTCACTGAGTTGACCTGACTGATGTTCTTCTGTGAGTGTGATGTAAAGTACCTTTCACTTTGTTGACCTGACTGATGTTCTTCTGTGAGTGTGATGTAAAGTACCTTTCACTTTGTTGACCTGACTGATGTTCTTCCATTGAGTGTGATGTAAAGTACCTTTCACTTTGTTGACCTGACTGATGTTCTTCTGTGAGTGTGATGTAAAGTACCTTTCACTTTGTTGACCTGACTGATGTTCTTCTGTGAGTGTGATGTAAAGTACCTTTCACTTTGTTGACCTGACTGATGTTCTTCTGTGAGTGTGATGTAAAGTACCTTTCACTTTGTTGACCTGACTGATGTTCTTCTGTGAGTGTGATGTAAAGTACCTTTCACTTTGTTGACCTGACTGATGTTCTTCTGTGAGTGTGATGTAAAGTACCTTTCACTTTGTTGACCTGACTGATGTTCTTCTGTGAGTGTGATGTAAAGTACCTTTCACTGAGCTGACCTGACTGATGTTCTGTGAGTGTGATGTAAAGTACCTTTCACTTTGTTGACCTGACTGATGTTCTTCCATTGAGTGTGATGTAAAGTACCTTTCACTTTGTTGACCTGACTGATGTTCTTCCATTGATGATGCACAGATGGTTTGAGAAGGGAACTTTTTTAATCTTCACAAAGTGGTTGATGTTTGCTTTTTAAGTGGACTTAGACAGGTACTGTTTTGTGGTCAGTCCTGAAATGAACTGTGGTCAGCTGTCCACTTGATAGTGTGATAAAATCAGTGGCCAGTGTCAGTGTTGAGTGTCAGTGATTACAGATCTGGTCCTGGAATGCTTGAAATTGCTTGAAATGATAAGATGAAATTCCAGTTCGGGTGGGATGGGAAATATGCATTCGCAAAGACAAACTAATTGCTTAAAATAATATACAATTCTGATTCTGGCAAAGCCGGAAATACATATTCACAACGAAAACCTTCGAGAGGCGTAAAACTGACTTTGGCATTACAGTCTGTTCTTTACATCTGATTTGCAGTGTGGGATTTCCTTTTTTTTCTCTCTCTTTTTTCTGTTTTCCTTTCTTTTTTTTCTTTGTTTTTAATGGTTTTTCACGTTCTGTTTTGTTTGTCTCATTTTTGCTCACCTTCTTGGCATTTTGCCACGTTTGGGAACTACTGATGGAGACTGAAAGTTGGATATCCAGAAAAAGAGTGTTGAGAAATAGGGAGTATGGTTAACATCAGACAGACTTTGCTCATGACTTTGTTTTCTTTAAACTGATCTGTTATCGAGCTTTCGTGATAGTCACACACAGCATGAAGCTTCATGTACATTGTATTTTAAGCTCATTAGTTTTCATGGTGAAATAAAAATGTACATTGTATTGTAAAGCTCATTACTTTTCGTGGTTAAATAGAAGTGCATGAAATAGAAGTTGGACAATACCATGAAAGTGTGTGTGGATGGCTTTAGGCAAGTTTGTGTAGATTGCAACACCTTTCAGTATAGCTGGGCAACCCTGTGCCAGAGCCGTGGAGAAGTTATGTGGGCCTTGATTGTGTGTGTTTCCTTGTTTGCAACATGCTGCAGAAGTTTGGAGCGGGTGACTTGTCACATAGCACCAGCAGATGATCAGTTACAAGAACAGTTATGGAAATATCTGATGGAATTTTTTTTTAAGGATTCTCTGTCAGCAGTTTTAAATCAAATTTAGCTTTCATCGTTAAGCACAAATACTGTTCAGTTACGGTCAGTTTCATTGACTTGTGTGAATAGAAAGAATCCTAGATCTTACTTGAAGCTGTGGGACAATGTTAAAAGCTTGATTGTGGAAAGTTAAATAATGAAACGCTCTGGTAATGGAAGTTGCTTTCCAAGAAGGCTGAAATGAAGAAAGGGAACTGGAGTGTTGCACCAGCAGTAATGAGGAAGGTGATATGTTGCTGCTGTTCCTTAACATGATGGTAATGAAGTGTAAGACTAAGACCCACTTCACCCCACCCCACCCCAATTTGTTTTCCTCTCACAAAGTGGGCACTTTTCAAATTCAGGGGAATCCATTATAATTAGCTTTTAAGACACAGTAAAAAAAAAGTTTTAAAGGAAAAAGGAAAAAACTGTGAATCATTTTGCAAAGTGAAGTCATGGTCATCTTTAGGATTTCTGAGAACATTGAAGAGGGCCAACATCAGGTGTCTGAGGCAGTTTGTTACTTT
Organism: Conus canariensis; assembly: GCA_033310375.1. Classification (NCBI taxonomy): domain Eukaryota; kingdom Metazoa; phylum Mollusca; class Gastropoda; order Neogastropoda; family Conidae; genus Conus; species Conus canariensis. The sequence goes on from CM065716.1 coordinate 1,234,679, forward strand.
GACTACAAACTGAAACATGAACTCAGTGAACCCAGCGGCTCCGTATTGATAGTGGTCAATACCAGCCCTTCCTGTGATGACACAGTGGTAGGTAGGTCACATTTTGATGTACAGTCATGTAGAATACATCTGTGCATCAGCATGTGATGAAACTGGTAGGTAGGTCACGTTTTGATGTACTGTCATGTAGAATACATCTGTGCATCAGCATGTGATGAAACTGGTAGGTAGGTCACATTTTGATGTACTGTCATGTAGAATACATCTGTGCATCAGCATGTGATGAAACTGGTAGGTAGGTCACGTTTTGATGTACTGTCATGTAGAATACATCTGTGCGTATGGTGGTCAATACCAGCCCTTCCTGTGATGATACGGTGGTAGGTAGGTCACGTTTTGATGTACTGTCATGTAGAATACATCTGTGCGTATGGTGGTCAATACCAGCCCTTCCTGTGATGATACGGTGGTAGGTAGGTCACGTTTTGATGTACTGTCATGTAGAATACATCTGTGCGTATGGTGGTCAATACCAGCCCTTCCTGTGATGATACGGTGGTAGGTAGGTCACGTTTTGATGTACTGTCATGTAGAATACATCTGTGCGTATGGTTCCAGTACTGAAGGGCATGGGCACTGTTAACTGCAGACATTGTGTGACTTTGCCCAGTTATTAGTGGTGCTTCACATTCAGTTAACCTGAATATTAAGGATGAGAAAAAAAAAAAAGGTTCTGGCTGGTTGTGTGTGTATTAAAATACATTTTTGGGCAAGACAAAGATTCATATGATTTTCAGTATTGTTGAATTGCTTTGCACAGACTTGTACTATTCAAATCTGGTTTGATATCAATGATGACAGATCATTGTTTGCCTTTGAAAACCTCTTGGATGACGTGATTCCTTTCTGTCTGTCTTACGGTCGAGGGATCTTGTCTTTGCTGCTCCAAGTCAGAATTTAAACAAACGTATGGATATTCCCAGAGACAAAGTCATAACGAAAGGAAAACTAGAAAGTTTCCAAATTAGTGATAACTTGTGTAGTCAAAGTGTACATTGTCAGTGACATTTGGAAACAAAATCAGGTGATGATATTTGACAAGTGAGAATGACCAGCGGGGTTCAATGATTTCTGTTACAGACAATCCTGACAGACGGGCAGCTAGGACGTATTTGGCATTTGCTGGAGAAGACTGTAGGACGCGAAGACAATTGAAAAGCAAGGTCTATGAGGCCAACAGACGCAGGGAGTTCATCGGCTCCTGGTTAGCAGAATTTCCCTGGTTGATCTATGACCATGAAACGAGGAAGATGTTTTGTAGCATGTGCCTTCAGCATGCAGACACTGCTGACAAACGGAACAGTTTTGTTTTGGGCAACACGTCTTTTCGGAAAATTAATCTGTTTCAGCATCAGAGTTCCACACAGCATAGACGGAACTTGGAAGCCTCAGTGGTAGCAAATGCACAAGTTGTATGATAATAGTGTGACAGGCATGTATTAACCAGGTGAGGATTCAAGGTGGTATGTATATATTTATTTTGTCACGAAGCCTGATTACTTCTCCTGTAACAACATGCTTCACCATCATTTTGTAGCGGAACCTGATTGCTTCTCCTGTCCTGGATGACCTGAACGACGTGTTTATAAACCATCCCCCCCCCCCCCCCTTTTCTTTTATTATTTTTTTTCCTTGGGTGTAGGGAGTGGGGGTAGGGTGGGGGGTGGGGAGGCTATCCTGAAAACAGACACATATTATAAAGTTATGAGGATGATTTAACAAAACTCTCTCACTGTCTTTCTGTCTCTGTCTTTCTCTCCCTCTCTCTCTCTCTCTCAAACACACACACACACACACACACATACACTCACACACACACACGCACGCATGCACGCGCGCACGCACACACACACACACACACACACACACACACACACACACACACACACACCACACCCACACTTCATGTAAGGTCAGTGACCTCTTTGATCCACAGACTTAAACTTAATGGTTTTAAAACAAAATTTACAAATGACATGAAGTACAGCTGTGGCGAAAAAGATATCAAATATGCAGAAACTACTAAGATGTGAACCTTTTTTTTTTTAAAAAGACTTACTTGCTTTAGCTGAATCTTCCCTGGATGAAATTTTAAGAAAGTCCTCAATAATACGTGACAATGGCATTGACTTGGGGTCCGATTTTTACATACCTGTAAAGAGATGCAGATGTTGTATCTTTATTGGATGTTACTTGGTATATTTTTTAAGTGCTGCTGAGTTCTTCTGTTTTGTGTGTCTAGACCACATAATGTGAATAGACATTAAATTGAAGAATACGCGCTCACACACACACACATGCACGCACGCACGCGCGCGCGCGCATACATTCGTGCTCGCACACGCATGCACAAACACACGCGCACGCACGCACACATGCACACATACACGCACGTACACACACACACACTCACACACACACACACATGCACGCACGCGCGCACACACACACACACACACACACACACACACACACACACACACACAGAGCTTTCATTCATCAAATTACTACCTGTGACACGTCTGTCGAGTTACGAATCATTCTAGTGGGTAATTTGTTTTATATTACGTCATATTGAAATATTTACGTCTCTTCCCTCACTACCTTACCTGCTGGCACTCGGGGAGGATGTCATTTGCTGAAGAAGGCAAATAAAGCTGAAAATTTCATTTATAACCGCGACAGCTGTTGATGCATTTTTTAGGCATTGGCCACAACATGCATGGGTATCAAATCTTGATTGATGAGACTGGAATTTTTTTGGTAGTGTTTGGGTTTTTTTATTTTGGGTGGGTTTTTTTTTTTTTTTTTTTTTTTTTTTTAATTTTGAAACCAACGTTAAAGCAAATTTGATCATTTAAGAACTGCTGGTCTGAGGTAAAATAAGAAAACAAACAGTTGGATTGATAGGCTGCCAGACAGCAAACTATGAGACTATAGTAAGATGCTGTGACTTCATCTTCTTCGGCAGGACAAGACAGAACGTCCCTCCACCCCCTCCTCCACACAGTGCTAATATCATTTTCATCTGTACTTGCACTTATACACATATGTGTGTGCTGCGCTTGTGCACGTGCACATGCGCACATCCACTCATGCACACACACGCGCACATGTGCATGCAAACACATGCGCACACACACACACACATACATAAACACACACACACCTCTGTGAGTCTGTGTCTGTGACTGATGCTTCGTCATAATGAAAGTGATATGATTGAAGGCTTGAAATGATTGAAACCCTGTGTGGGGTGTGATTGTATGTGTGTGTCCATACGTGTATGTGTGATGGACTTCCGCTGAATGACTTTGTGAGCGATTTATTTATTTTGCTGCATGCATTAATTTCAAGGGACCTGTATGATGTTTCGCGGGAGGTCATTAGATCAATTTTGTGTGAGTTTCTCAGTTTAGTGGTTTAGTTTTGGAAAAGGCTGCTAAATGAATATGCTAGATATTTTCTATTCTTTACCTTTGATACACAATTGTATGAGAGAGAAAGATAAAACCCTGTGGTCATAATGTGTCCTAAATCTAGATGGAAGTGTATAAGGTCACTATCAGTTACTAGGTTTGAAAGAAAAAAAAGCAGATATCCGAAAACAGATGCATAGAAGCAAAATATTCACAAAGAAATGTAGGCAGAATGAGTTTTTGTTGACCTAATTTCAAGAGACAGGTGAGGGACCTTGAGAACCAAATTCTGACAGTTTTATGAGTTGAAATGAATAGTGTAGAGAACTGTGTTTGAATCTGTAATGTAAACAGGTGAAATCTCCAGAACAGAAATTGAGGCAGTGTAGTGGATTCCCGGTTCTTCTGGCAAGCTGACATTGAGCAGTGATACGGTCATATTTTTGGTCATGTGTCAGCAGTGTTGAACAAATTAGTAGTGGGGGAAAACAAGTGCAGGGTAACAATTCTTCAGTCATTATATATTACCATGTATCAGCAGTGTTGAACAAAGTAGTAGTGGCAGAAAACAAGTGCAGGCCAACAATTCTTCCGTCATTATATATTATCATGTATCAGCAGTGTGTTAAAACCTTTGAGGGAATACATGCTCAGGGAAGGGGTCCTCTGTAAGGTTTTAACCCTTTCTGTGTGTTTAGTGTCAGTTGTGTGGCAAGCTGGGACAGTGCAACAGCAGAAGAGGAGAGGTCTTAGTGGGTTGACATTGGGAGAGGTCCCAGCGAAGTTTCTGGTGCGTTTTTAGAAGATGTATTTTAAAGAGATGTGTAAAAGTTTGTTTGTTTTTTTTGTTGTTTTTTTTTGTGATGACTTGTGAGTTGATTTTAACGTGGTGACAGCCCTGATATGGCCCTTTGCGGTCGGCTGGGCTATAAGCAACATTACCTTACCTTAGGTCCCAGTGGGTTGTCATGACTTCTGTGAGCCCAACAACAGAGGGAGGAGAGGTCCCGGTGGGTTGTCATGACTACTGTGAGCCCAACAGAGGGAGGAGAGGTCCCAGTGGGTTGTCATGACTACTGTGAGCCCAACAGAGGGAGGAGAGGTCCCAGTGGGTTGTCATGACTTCTGTGAGCCCAACAAGAGAGGGAGGAGAGGTCCCAGTGGGTTGTCATGACTACTGTGAGCCCAACAGAGGGAGGAGAGGTCCCAGTGGGTTGTCATGACTACTGTGAGCCCAACAAGAGAGGGAGGAGAGGTCCCAGTGGGTTGCCATGACTACTGTGAGCCCAACAGAGGGAGGAGAGGTCCCAGTGGGTTGTCATGACTACTGTGAGCCCAACAAGAGAGGGAGGAGAGGTCCCAGTGGGTTGTCATGACTACTGTGAGCCCAACAAGAGAGGGAGGAGAGGTCCCAGTGGGTTGTCATGACTACTGTGAGCCCAACAGAGGGAGGAGAGGTCCCAGTGGGTTGTCATGACTACTGTGAGCCCAACAAGAGAGGGAGGAGAGGTCCCAGTGGGTTGTCATGACTACTGTGAGCCCAACAAGAGAGGGAGGAGAGATCCCAGTGGGTTGTCATGACTACTGTGAGCCCAACAAGAGAGGGAGGAGAGGTCCCAGTGGGTTGTCATGACTACTGTGAGCCCAGCAGAGGGAGGAGAGGTCCCAGTGGGTTGTCATGACTGCTGTGAGCCCAGCAGAGGGAGGAGAGGTCCCAGTGGGTTGTCATGACTACTGTGAGCCCAACAGAGGGAGGAGAGGTCCCAGTGGGTTGTCATGACTACTGTGAGCCCAACAAAGAGGGAGGAGAGGTCCCAGTGGGTTGTCATGACTACTGTGAGCCCAACAAGAGAGGGAGGAGAGGTCCCAGTGGGTTGTCATGACTACTGTGAGCCCAACAAGAGAGGGAGGAGAGGTCCCAGTGGGTTGTCATGACTACTGTGAGCCCAACAGAGGGAGGAGAGGTCCCAGTGGGTTTTCATGACTACTGTGAGCCCAACAAGAGAGGGAGGAGAGGTCCCAGTGGGTTGTCATGACTACTGTGAGCCCAACAAGAGAGGGAGGAGAGGTCCCAGTGGGTTGTCATGACTACTGTGAGCCCAACAAGAGAGGGAGGAGAGGTCCCAGTGGGTTGTCATGACTACTGTGAGCCCAACAGAGGGAGGAGAGGTCCCAGTGGGTTGTTATGACTACTGTGAACCCATCAACAGAGGGAGGAGAGGTCCCAGTGGGTTGTCATGACTACTGTGAGCCCAACAAGAGAGGGAGGAGAGGTCCCAGTGGGTTGTCATGACTACTGTGAGCCCAACAGAGGGAGGAGAGGTCCCAGTGGGTTGTCATGACTACTGTGAGCCCAACAAGAGAGGGAGGAGAGGTCCCAGTGGGTTGTCATGACTACTGTGAGCCCAACAAGAGAGGGAGGAGAGGTCCCAGTGGGTTGTCATGACTACTGTGAGCCCAACAAGAGAGGGAGGAGAGGTCCCAGTGGGTTGTCATGACTACTGTGAGCCCAACAAGAGAGGGAGGAGAGGTCCCAGTGGGTTGTCATGACTACTGTGAGCCCAACAAGAGAGGGAGGAGAGGTCCCAGCGGGTTGTCATGACAACTGTGAGCCCAACAAGAGAGGGAGGAGAGGTCCCAGTGGGTTGTCATGACTACTGTGAGCCCAACAAGAGAGGGAGGAGAGATCCCAGTGGGTTGTCATGACTACTGTGAGCCCAACAGAGGGAGGAGAGGTCCCAGTGGGTTGTCATGACTACTGTGAGCCCAACAGAGGGAGGAGAGGTCCCAGTGGGTTGTCATTAGTACTGTGAGCCCCAGCAGTCTTGTCAGCTGGTGATGAACAGGTAACATGATCGGATCACTTTCTCCTGTGGAAGAACACATACAGGTTACCCTTGAGAAGTTGAACTGAAAAAAATCATGAGTTTTCATTGTTCAGCTTACAGAGGTTTCTTTAGATGTACAGTGGTTTTCGTGCTCACAAGCTAGGCCGCATCGTAGGGAGCTGTAAACACTCATGTTGCAATTGGATACTTTACCTGTATCCAGGAGAAACTCCCAGTCAGCTGCCACTGATGTTTGGATTGCATGTTTACCTGTATCCAGGAGAAACTCCCAGTCAGCATCCACTGACGTTTGGATTGCATGTTTACCTGTATCCAGGAGAAACTCCTTGTCATCGTCCACTGACGTTTGGATTGCATGCAGTGACATGACCCCCGTTTAAATTTTGATTCTAAAAATATATTTCTGTAAGTGTGTGGAAACATAGAGGGGACATTATCCTTGGAGAGAGCAATTAAATATATTTTGAATATGCTGTCAGTATTTACTGAAAACAAGAAGTATGCATCACTTCACATAAGAAGACTAACGAGATGAATTTCAAGGAGAAAAAGGTGTGTGTGTGTTGTTTTTTTTTTGGGGGGGGGGGTTTCACTGTTAACCTATTATGCCCAGTATCAGTGTATGGACAGTAACCATCAGGTACCATATCATGTGCTTTTGGAGTGTGTTTTGTCATTATCTTATAATTTGAAGTTGATTGAGGAGATTGATCAATGCTTCCAGTGTCTTCTAACTTCTTTGACGATTTCTTAATGTCACTGTGTAGATCCATCTTTGCGACTGCTGTTTTTTTTGTTTTTTTTTTGTGTGTATGTGTGTGTGTGTGTGTGTGTGTATGAGCTGATAATTTATAAGTGGTGATATTTTGCATGTTTTCTGTGAACGTAAGGCCACTGTTTCTATCTGACTTTAACAGTTTGAAAATGAACTGTCTTCCCTCTAAAAGAAAAAAAAAGATTAATTAGAATGACAGATGTGACTGAATCTGGAACAGAATGGGTTTCTTGTATGTATCAGCATATACTTTGTATCAGTGACAGAATTGATGTTTGTATGATTTTCGTCTCTGTGCTGCTGCTGCCAAGTCTGTCCACACTGAAGCAGGAAACATCTGTGAAGATGTAATATTACTCTAAAGACCAGTGTTGTGAATTAAGAGTCTTGTTCTGCTTGATTTTTTGAAAATCTGACTTGATTTTTCATTTGTTGATAATGTTGATATCTACTTAATAAATTGTGATGGTGATTTTGGAATTTTTAAAGGGTGTCAACACAGACGCAAGTGTCTTGTTCTCTGTGGTCTTCACAATAAACATTTGTGTCTCTAGTGATGGTTTGTTGTTGCGTTTTTGAATGAAAGACTGATGGTGCAGTTCCATGCCCATTGACTCTGGTCAGGACCTGAAGACATGTCATGGGAGTTGTCTTCCTTGTGCAAACAGTTCAAACATGGCTTCCTCAGTCAAGTTTGTCTATGTTTGATACTTCCCTATCTGCCTGTCTTCTTCAGTTCAAACATGGCTTCCTCAGTCAGCTATGTCTATGTTTGATGCTTTCCTGTCTGCCTTCCTTCTCTCCTCTTCTCCCACCCCCTAGCCCAGCCTGTTTTCTTTGCTTCCACATGATGGTCAGAGAGGGAGCAGTAAGCGTGTGGCCTGTTGAGATGTGAAAGGAGAGGGATGGTGAGGAGCTGCAGCCATGGCGGTGTGCTGATGCACTGTGATGTTTTGGGTGTTGCAGGTGATCAGGAGGTGAAGCCTGTCAATCTCTCTTTGGAGGGGTACAGTCATACTGAGCAGGAGGATGATAAACGCTCTCTGGTTCAGGTCCCTGGCCATTCTTTGCGCCCCTTTCCACCCGTTGGAAACAGTGATGACGACGTTCGTTTGTCAGAAGATCACTCCCAGTCGGTGAGGGCCTTTCCACCCACAGAGAAAAACCCGAAGCCCCGGCGGAAGTGTCGTGTGTGTTTGAAGAAAGGATACCGCAAGGACACACGCTGGTTCTGTAGCTCCTGTCCCAGCCACCCCGCGCTGTGTATGGCCGGCTGTTTTGGGGACTTCCACACCAAAGCCATCTTCTGGTAGTCTTCAGGGGGGTGACACCAAAGCCATCTTCTAGTAGTCCTCAGGGGGGTCACACCAAAGCCATCTTTTGGTAGTGCTCAGTGGGGTCACACCAAAGCCATCTTCTGGTAGTCCTCTGTGGGGTCAAACCAAAGCCATCTTCTGGTAATCCTCAGTGGGGTCACACCAAAGCATCTATTGGTAGTCTTCAGGGGGGTGACAGGAGGAAGGCCTCGTGGATGGTCAGTCACCCTGTGCTGTGTATGGCCGGCTGTTTTGTGGACTTCCACACCAAAGCCATCTTCTGGTAGTCCTCAGGGAGGTCACACCAGAACCATCTACAGGTAGTCTTCAGGGGGGTGACACCAAAGCCATCTTCTGGTAGTCTTCAGGGGGGGTGACATCAAAGCCATCTTCTGGTAGTCTTCAGGGGGTGACACCAAAGCCATCTTCTGGTAGTCTTCAGGGGGTGACACCAAAGCCATCTTCTGGTAGTCTTCAGGGGGGGTGACATCAAAGCCATCTTCTGGTAGTCTTCAGGGGGTGACACCAAAGCCATCTTCTGGTAGTCCTCAGTGGGGTCACACCAAAGCCATCTTCTGGTAGTCTTTGGGTGGGGGGGGGGGGGGGGGTGACACCAAAGCCATCTTCTAGTAGTCTTCAGGGGGTCACACCAAAGCCATCTTCTGGCAGTTTTCAGGGGAATGACACCAAAGCCATCTACTGGTAGTCTTCAGGGGGTGACACCAAAGCCCCCCCCATCTACTGGCAGTCTTCAGGGGGGTGACACCAAAGCCATCTTCTGGTAGTCTTCAGGGGGGTCACACCAAAGCCATCTACAGGTAGTCTTCAGGGGGGTGACACCAAAGCCATCTTCTTGTAGTCTTCACGGGGGTGACACCAAAGCCATCTTCTGGTAGTCTTCAGGGGGGTCACACCAAAGCCATCTTCTGGTAGTCTTCAGGGGGGTCACACCAAAGCCATCAGGTAGTCTTCAGGGGGTCACACCAAAGCCATCTACTGGCAGTCTTCAGGGGGGTCACACCAAAGCCATCTAGGTAGTCTTCAGGGGGTCACACCAAAGCCATCTACTGGCAGTCTTCAGGGGGTGACACAAAGCCATCTTCTGGTAGTCTTCAGGGGTGACACAAAGCCATCTTCTGGTAGTCTCAGGGGGGTCACACCAAAGCCATCTTACTGGCAGTCTTCACGGGGGGTTGACACCAAAGCCATCTTCTGGTAGTCTTCAGGGGGTGACACAAAGCCATCTTCTGGTAGTCCTGGGGGGGGGGGGGGGGGGGGTGGGACACAAAGCCATCTTCTGGTAGTCTTGGGGGGGGGGGGGGGTGACACAAAGCCATCTTCTGGTAGTCTTCAGGGGGGGTCACACCAAAGCCATCTACTGGCAGTCTTCAGGGGGTGACACACAGCCATCTTCTGGTAGTCTTCAGGGGGTGACACCAAAGCCATCTACTGGCAGTCTTCAGGGGGGGTCACACCAAAGCCATCTTCTGGTAGTCTTCAGTGGGGGGTCACACCAAAGCCATCTACTGGTAGTCCTCAGTGGTGTCACACCAAAGCCATCTTCTGGTAGTCTTCAGGGGGGTCACACCAAAGCCATCTTCTGGTAGTCTTCAGGGGGGTCACACCAAAGCCATCTTCTGGTAGTCTTCAGTGGGGTGACACCAAAGCCATCTTCTGGTAGTCCTCAGGGGGGTCACACCAAAGCCACCTACTGGCAGCCTTCACGGGGGTGACACCAAAGCCATCTTCTGGTAGTCCTCAGGGGGGTCACACCAAAGCCACCTACTGGCAGTCTTCACGGGGGTACACCAAAGCCATCTTCTGGTAGTCTTCAGGGGGTGACACAAAGCCATCTTCTGGTAGTCCTCGGGGGGTGACACAAAGCCATCTTCTGGTAGTCTTCAGGGGGGGTCACACCAAAGCCATCTACTGGCAGTCTTCAGGGGGTGACACCAAAGCCATCTACAGGTAGTCTTCAGGGGGGGTCACACCAAAGCCATCTACTGGCAGTCTTCAGGGAGGGTCACACCAAAGCCATCTTCTGGTAGTCTTCAGTGGGGGGTCACACCAAAGCCATCTACTGGTAGTCTTCGGGGGGGGGGGGGGGGGGGGGGGGGGGGGGCACACCAAAGCGAATCTACTTATAGTCTTCAGGGGGGGTCACACCAAAGCGATCTTCTGGTAGTCTTAAGGGGGGGTCACACCAAAGCCATCTTCAGGTAGTCTTCAGGGGGGTCACACCAAAGCCATCTACTGGTAGTCTTCAGGGGGGGGGGGGGGGGGGGGTCACACCAAAGCCATCGTCTGGCAGTCTTCAGGGGGTAAGCCATCTACTGGTAGTCTTCAGGGGGGTCACACCAAAGCCATCTACTGGTAGTCTTCAGGGGGGTCACACCAAAGCCATCTTCTGGTAGTCTTTAGGGGGGTCACACCAAAGCCATCTTCTGGTAGTCTTCAGGGGGTGACACAAAGCCATCTTCTGGTAGTCCTCGGGGGGTGACACAAAGCCATCTTCTGGTAGTCTTCAGGGGGGGTCACACCAAAGCCATCTACTGGCAGTCTTCAGGGGGTGACACCAAAGCCATCTACAGGTAGTCTTCAGGGGGGGTCACATCAAAGCCATCTACTGGCAGTCTTCAGGGAGGGTCACACCAAAGCCATCTTCTGGTAGTCTTCAGTGGGGGGTCACACCAAAGCCATCTACTGGTAGTCTTCGGGGGGGGGGGGGGGGGGGGCACACCAAAGCGAATCTACTTATAGTCTTCAGGGGGGTCACACCAAAGCGATCTTCTGGTAGTCTTAAGGGGGGGTCACACCAAAGCCATCTTCAGGTAGTCTTCAGGGGGGTCACACCAAAGCCATCTACTGGTAGTCTTCAGGGGGAGGGGGGGGGGGGGTCACACCAAAGCCATCGTCTGGCAGTCTTCAGGGGGTAAACCATCTACTGGTAGTCTTCAGGGGGGTCACACCAAAGCCATCTACTGGTAGTCTTCAGGGGGGTCACACCAAAGCCATCTTCTGGTAGTCTTTAGGGGGGTCACACCAAAGCCATCTTCTGGTAGTCTTCAGGGGGTGACACCAAAGCCATCTACTGGTAGTCTTCAGGGGGGTCACACCAAAGCCATCTACTGGTAGTCTTCAGGGGGGTCACACCAAAGCCATCTTCTGGTAGTCTTCAGGGGGTCACACCAAAGCCATCTACAGGTAGTCTTCAGGGGGTGACAGGAGAAAGGCGTCATGGACGATCAGACTGCCTCATCACAATTCCACCTACATGTACAGATTCCTGCGCTTTGTCTGGCGTTGTGACATGTGTTTTCCCATGTGTTGTGTGACAAGATTAATCCATTTGAGCAGTCGCAATGGTACGTCTTGAGATGAATTACAGAACTGCGTTCAACTGGACAAAGACAGCTCTGTGTGACATTCAGGGTGCTTTTGCCAAGACAGTGTGGCAGTAATTTCCAGGGTGGTATGAACTCATGTACCCATCAGCTTTCAACTGTACGCTGTGTGGTTTGGAAACTTGGCCGATGTAGTGTAGCGTGTATGGACATGCAGTGACACCTCATTGATGACACTGAAACTGAACCAGCATGGTGTGGGACATGTGATGAGGTCCTTCTGGCATTAGGCCCAGCCCCTGTCTGCCTGCAAGCAGCAGTCCACTACAGTGTATTACTGTGCCCTGAGGAGACAGCAGTCCACTACAGTGTATTACTGGGAGACAGCAGTCCACTACAGTGTATTACTGTGCCCCGAGGAGACAGCAGTCCACTACAGTGTATTACTGTGTCCTGGGGAGACCGCAGTCCACTACAGTGTATTACTGTGCCCTGAGGAGACAGCAGTCCACTACAGTGTATTACTGTGCCCTTGGGAGACAGCAGTCCACTACAGTGTATTACTGTGCCCCAAGGAGACAGCCATCACTACCTCTTTGCTGCTTTTTCTGTCCCAGTTTGTTGATGGTAACAGAGCGGTTTGTTCCAACTGAATTTTGATAGGCACATCTGTCTCCTCCTGTGGGGTTTTACTTATACTAGTTATAGTCATTGGATTCAGCATTAGGATCTGAATTGATCTTCTGGATTGGAAGATTACACCCAAACACTAATGCAGGTCCACTGGCAGGAAATTCTGGCTTCATGTGAGGCTGGAACTAGGTATGTAGGATCTTTTTGCTTCTTTAATGAGTGCTGAAGTTACAGTGCCTCCATTCACTAGAGGAGTAGATCGTAGGATAACAAACCTGAAGAATGGTTGGGGATGAGTGTTGGAGCGCATGTCACAGTTGTTCCTGGGAAGGTCTCTAACGTTAGGAGCATGTAGGACAGAAAGTAAAAGAGATTGAAGATGAAGAAGGAGTCAGGAATGAATGACTAGGACAAAATGTGAGAAGAGAAATTCTGTGGATAGTGCATACTTTGTAGATAATGAGGACTGTGTATGGGATTCGTCTCAAAGGGCAATATCTGTTCAAACTCTGTAGATAATGAGGAGTGTATGGGATTAGTCTCAAAGGGCAATATCCGTTCAAACTGTGTGTGTATGGGATTAGTCTCAAATGGCAATATCTGTTCAAACTGTTTATGGGATTAGTCTCAAAGGGCAAAATCTGTTTAAACTGTGTGTGTATGGGATTAGTCTCAAAGGGCAATATCTGTTCAAACTGAAGGGGAATTGACAGGGGCTTTAGGTTTAATGGCCATTCTTGTCAACTTACAAGTGATTATTACAGAAACTTGCCCTCTGAACTGGAAAATACAGTGCATTTAGGAAAATAATTATTTTCATTTTACAAAGTTATGTAGGAGCTCTGTGTGTGTGTGTGTGTGTGTGTGTGTGTGTGTGTGTGTGTGTGTGTGTGTGTGTGTGTGTGTGTGTGATACAACCTCTACATTGAAGACAGTTGGTGCTGATCAGTCTGAGCTATATTGCAAACAGATGCTTCACAGTTTCCATATTATTTCACACTCTGTGCCCCCAGCTTTTCGTTTTCCCTGCATGGAAGAAAAAAGAGGTGCTGCCCCCATAGCACTGCCCATTGAGTTTGAGGTTGGGGTGGCGATGGCTGGAGCCCATTGCAGCGATCTGATTGAACCTGTTGCAGATGGCAGACAGCTGTTTCCCCCGGTGGAAGGAGAGATGGTATATCAGTGGAATAGCAATGAGCGGGGTGAAGTTCAGAATTATGGTCACACTCCCGACGATCTGGTTCGCCTGTCAGCGCAGCACTGTCCGGCGGAAATCCCTGCCACCCAGAAGAAGAGTCGGCCCTACCGCAAGTGTCGGGTCTGCGCCAAGAAGGGGATCCGCCATGACACCCGATGGTACTGCCCCCACTGCCCCAGCCACCCCCCTCTGTGCCCGTCGGACTGTTTCATGGTGTACCATTCCAAGCTGTTCTTCTGGACATGAAGCCATGACCCTTGTGGACCTGTGCCCATTAGACTCTTTCATGGTGTATTGTTCCAAGCTGGTCTTCCAGATGTGATGCCATGAACCTTGTGGAATTGGCCTGTCTGACTGTTTCATGGTGTATTGTTCCAAGCTGGTCTTCTGGGAATGAAGCCATGACCCTTGTGGACCTGTGCCCGTCGGACTGTTTATTATTCCAAGCTGGTCTTCTGGACATGAAGCCATGACCCTTGTGGACCTGTGCCCGTCGGACTGTTTATTATTCCAAGCTGGTCTTTTGGACATGAAGCCATGACCCTTGTGGAATTGGCCGGTCGGACTGTTTCATGGTGTATTGTTCCAAGCTGGTCTTCTGGATGTGATGCCATGACCCATGTTGACCTGTGCACTTTGTCTAGGCTGCTGCAGACAGCGACTTTCAGGTGTGATAGTGGAACCACATCCCAAAATGGGTCATGAAAAGTGACACTGCGTGGCATGAAAAAATGAAGGTAGCTTTAACATGACAGCCAACTTCTCTCTTTTTTTCTTAACCTCTTCAAAGCAGACATGCTGGTGCATGAACTATCTGGATCATATGTGCTGGTGATAGAACTGGTGTGGAAATCAACTTCACTCTGGAAGGGAGTAAAAAAGGGTCTCTTGATATCCTCTGGAAAGAAACACCATCTTACTTTATGTGAAAGCTCATCTGTCAGTGAGTGTCATAGACATTGCTTTGTCAGTAACCTGAATTTACACCCTCCATTAAAAGATAAAAATTTCAGTTGATGTGTCTGATATTCAAGTTCCAGTGCGCTTTACTGAAAAAGGTGAAATGCTGGACAAATACAGCTGAAATCAAATTGTATAGCCAACTTGGAACAGTTCATATCTCGTTAAGCCTCATGTACTCTGCCTGAATCAAGTATCAGTGAGTCTTTGTTTGATTTTCCTCCAGGGACTGGGGATATACGTCCCCTCTCTTGAGAACAGATTGTTCAGTTAAGACAATCTGCTACGATTGGTTGATCTGTGCAAATAAGATGTTGGTTCAATTTGGATTAATTGTCAGCAATCCAGATACATAACTACCAGTTTGTGAGATTAAGAACAGACTATCAGGAATCATCAGGTAGGATTGTTACTCTGCAGTCAAGTTGTGTAAACTAACTGTTAATTCAGTTAAGAACAGACTTTAAAACTCCACGGTCCAGTGAGGTGAACTAATTGTTTTGTTAAGAACAGTCTTCAGCGGTCTTTCTAACCAGTCTGTCAACATGGTTGATGATGTTACTTATGCAAGATCCATAGAGGTTTCGGAAATTGTGCATTCTTTGCGTTAACTTGTGACTTGATGATTTCCTTTCCTTTCTTTCCTTCCTCCTTTCTTTTGAAGGTAAAGGAGCTTGTGAGGATTGACGGAATGAATTCATTATTGAAAACAAAAAAGTTTAGACACTGTTTCTTTGAGGACATATATCAATGTTTTCCTTGTTTCGGATTTATAGATGAATGAATTTGTTATAGCTTTATTTTATACTGTAAAAGGATTATGATGGGTAAAGCGGCCATGCAAGAATGTGTACGTGTGTGTGTGTTGGCATTTTCATGTAGAGTGCTGGCTTGGTTTGGGTGTGTTTGGAAGCGTGCTGTATCTTACCATCAGATAACAATGATGGATGTGGAATTTGTTTTAATAGTGGTACAATATCGAAATAAAACACACAGAGTAAGAAATTGTTGGCAGAAAGTTGTGTTGGTAAGGAATGTAGTCAGGTTTGATATGATGGGATAGGATAGCACTGCAGCTAGAATCAGCGTAGGTCAGTCAGCATCAGGCCATTGATCATCTGTTTGCCCTGACACTGACGGACACTTTTTTGTCCAAGTTGAATAGCTTTAAACAGAAAAAAAAAAAAAAAAGGGGGGGGGGGGGGGGGACCACCAGTTTTTTTTCTTTATCTGTTCATGTTTGTAGCTGTCAGCTGCAGAGCGCTTGACTGACTTACATGAAGCTATCTTAAGCTAATCTTAGTAAGAGTGCAGAGTAGGTTAACAAAACTAGTCTTTGTATGGATACTGTTTTCAAGCTTGCCTTTATTTAAAAGATGGTGTTACAAGCTTGCCTTCGGAAAGTACCTTTCTGTAGATAGTGTTATAAGCATGCTTTCTGAAAGCAAAAGTTACCAAGATACACATAAGATACCTTCAGTTACGATTTGGTATAAAGAAGAGCGTGCATCAGTACTCTTCTCAGGATACCTTCAGTAAGGGAAGAGTGTACATGTATAGTACTCTTCTCAGGATACCTTCAGTAAGGGTTCAGTATAAAGAAGAGTGTACATAATACTCTTCTCGGGATACCTTCAGTAAGGGTTCAGTGTAAAGAAGAGTGTACATACTACTCTTCTCAGGATACCTTCAGTAAGGGTTCAGTATAAAGAAGAGTGTACATCAGTACTCTTCTCAGGATACCTTCAGTAAGGGTTCAGTATAAAGAAGAGCATACATACACCAGTACTCTTCTCAGGATACCTTTGGTAAGGGTTCAGTGTAAAGAAGAGCGTACATCAGTACTCTTCTCAGGATACCTTCAGTAAGGATTCAGTATAAAGAAGAGCATACATACATCAGTACTCTTCTCAGGATACCTTCAGTAAGGGTTCAGTATAAAGAAGAGTGTACATACATCAGTACTCTTCTCAGGATACCTTCAGTAAGGGTTCAGTGTAAAGAAGAGTGTGCATCAGTACTCTTCTCAGGATACCTTCAGTTAGGGTTCAGTCTAAAGAAGAACGTACATAGTACTCTTCTCAGGATACTTCCAGTTAGGGTTCAGTCTAAGAAGATTGTACATCAGTACTCTTCTCAGGATACCTTCAGTAAGGGTTCAGTGTAAAGAAGAGTGTGCATCAGTACTCTTCTCAGGATACCTTCAGTTAGGGTTCAGTATAAAGAAGAGTGTACATCAGTACTCTTCTCAGGATACCTTCAGTAAGGGTTCAGTATAAAGAAGAGTGTACATACATCAGTACTCTTCTCAGGATACCTTCAGTAAGGGTTCAGTCTAAAGAAGAACGTACATCAGTACTCTTCTCAGGATACCTTCAGTTAGGGTTCAGTCTAAAGAAGAGTGTACATCAGTACTCTTCTCAGGATACCTTCAGTAAGGGCTGAGTAGGAAGAAGAGCGTATGGTTCCTTTCGCAGAATACCTGTTGTAATGGTTCAGGATAGAGAAGAGCACACATCAGTTACCTTCTCAGGTGCCCCTTTGACAGATCTTCAAAATTGTCATTCTAACTTCCATACTTGGATGTCTGAAAATGGACGTCTTAAATGACCTAAGTGTAGGTCATTGATGTGAATGGTTAACACTAGTTCATGACCAAGACCAAATGCATTTGTACACGGTTTGATGTTCTAGCTGTCCACTTCTTCCTTCCTCTCACACCCCCCCCCCCTACTCCCCCACACACACTCTCCCTCTTATACACACACACACACACACACACACACGCTCAGTCACACACCCCCCCCCCCCCCCCCTTCTGCTTCCCACCTCCCCCCTTCCTCACATTGCAGATGGATTAAGTGAGTTCTGAAGTTGTATCTATTGCATAATATTGTTTCAGTTTTGTCAAGGAGGCATCACTGCGTGCGGACTAATCCATACAAATGCTGCACCACATCCGCTAAGTTTTGAGACCACACTATGCATGATTTTAAGCAGATGGATTAATGAATTAACAACTAAGATGAGAGAATTGAGGAAGAGGGTCTTGTGGCTATGACTTAGCAAATGTCTGACCTACGCATTAGCCCAGTGCGCATTAGCCCAGTGCGCTGGTCAGACCTATTATATTGGTCAGATGTTACAGGCATGCAGTGTACTGATCAAAGGCGTATTTGTCCCACACTCACTCATTCAGTGGCTTACTTATGCTTTAGCCCTAAGGTGTTGATTTTGCTGAATTTGAGAGAAGGTGTAAATAGTCTTGGGACGATTAGAACAACACAAATTTAAACATGTTTGGGAAAGTCGGAATAGTTTAGTACCTGTGTCAGTTACGTATTTGATTTATTCAAAAGTGGCAAAGTTTGTTAAAACTGGGCTACATTCACCTGTTTCTCATGGAATATTTTGTGGAGAGCGTAAAGAATGTGGGGTCTTTGTTAATTTGTGAATGCTGAGTACAAAGATTTTATCAGATGTACCTTCCGAATTCATCCTGTTAATACACAGAGAACCATTGTCACGTAAGTGATCATCAGAATAATGCTAACTGCAGACAGTAACTGCAGACAGTCATTTGAATGGTGGTTGTCTTTGTGATCTGTCTTGGTGTTGCCCAGGTCAGATTTTTGGTATGGAATTTGTCAGCCACCGTATTCAAATTTGTAGGCACTCTCATGTATAACAGGACTGATTCTGGAGAAAGAGAAAGAAAGAGAGAGGAAAATGGTGTAGTGGGTCATGTATTCCCAGATCCATGCCTATTGACCATGGTTGAACCAACAGAGACAGAGAGAGAGAGAGATGAAAATGATGTAATGGGTTATAAATACCCAGGTCCATGCCTACTGACAATGGTTGAACCAAGAGAGAGATGAAAATGATGTATTGGGTAATAAATTCCCAGATGCATGCCCACTGACAATGCTTGAACCAAGATGTGCTTATGCTCTTACATATATGCAAATCCACAAGGATGCTTGCACACACACACACACACACACACACACACACACACACACACACACACACACACACACTCGCACACATATATTCATGTGTAGGTGCACACATACACACTTGTACGCATGTTCACACACACATGCACACTTACTCACTCACACACACACACATGCACATACGCAAGCATGCACTTGCATGTGCATGCACAAACGCACAGACACACACATTCTGGCACACAGACTTTCTGTCTCCCCTCAGAGTTATGCAGTGATCCTTGCAGAGAAGTGATAAATGGCTGGGATGATGTTTGTGATTGAGTTGATGATTGGAACAGAGTTGTTTTAACTGCAGAGATGTGCACTTGAGAAATGAAATCAAGCGTGCCATACAGAGAAACCTTTTTTTCTGTTGTTTCTTTTCAGTGTGTGCCATGGGAGTGGATCAGTTCAGCGAAAGTTCGGCTTTGGCATGGAGCCATTTGTCCCCTAGGTGGCAGCCATGGCCTGCCCAATGTCGTGTGCAGGGTGCCAGTTCCAATAGAAACACTGAGATGAGCCGCTTGTACAGAGAGCGTTTGCGGCAAAACCCATTCCTCTATCGCAGATACCGTGAAAAGCAAAGCCTGTACGAAAAGCGCTATCGTGAAAAGAAACGGCAGCAGCAGCAGCACTGACTGTCGGCAAGAGACTGAGACAATCAGCATCAGTTTGTCTGCTCCAGGGGTTATTTCCATGAGACTAGAGACAAAGAGGCCACTTTCTGTGGCTGAAAGACATAGGTGGAATGTGTGCAAACCACCTACAGAAGCTTGAGTGTGCACAAGCCACACACATAGCTGGAGTGTGCACAAGCCACCTACAGAAGCTGGAGTGTGCACAAGCCACGCACATAGCTGGAGTGTGCACAAGCCACCTACAGAAGCTGGAGTGTGCGTAAGCCACGCACATAGCTGGAGTGTGCACAAGCCACCTACAGAAGCTGGAGTGTGCGTAAGCCACACACATAGCTGGAGTGTGCACAAGCCACCTACAGAAGCTGGAGTGTGCACAAGCCACGCACATAGCTGGAGTGTGCACAAGCCACCTACAGAAGCTGGAGTGTGCGTAAGCCACGCACATAGCTGGAGTGTGCACAAGCCACCTACAGAAGCTGGAGTGTGCGTAAGCCACGCACATAGCTGGAGTGTGCACAAGCCACCTACAGAAGCTGGAGTGTGCTAAGCCACACACATAGCTGGAGTGTGCACAAGCCACCTACAGAAGCTGGAGTGTGCACAAGCCACGCACATAGCTGGAGTGTGCACAAGCCACCTACAGAAGCTGGAGTGTGCACACGCCACGCACATAGGAGTGTGCACAAGCCACGCACGTAGCAGGAGTGTGCACAAGCCACACACATAGCTGGAGTGTGCACAAACCACGCACATAGCTGGAGTGTGCACAAGCCACGTACAGAAGCTGGAGTGTGCACAAGCCACGCACATAGGAGTGTGCACAAGCCACGCACATAGCTGGAGTGTGCACAAGCCCACACATAGCTGGAGTTTGCACAAGCCATGCACATAGCTGGAGTGTGCACAAGCCACCTACAGAAGCTGGAGTGTGCACAAGCCACGCACATAGTGTGCACAAGCCACGCACATAGCTGGAGTGTGCACAAGCCACGCACATAGGAGTGTGCACGAGCCATGCACATAGCTGGAGTGTGCACAAGCCATGCGCATAGCTGGAGTGTGCACAGAGCCACGTACAGAAGCTGGAGTGTGCACAAGCCATGCACATAGCTGGAGTGTGCACAAGCCACGCACATAGATGGAGTGTGCACATGCCACGCACATAGGAGTGTGCACAAGCCATGCACATAGCTGGAGTGTGCACAAGCCACCTACAGAAGCTGGAGTGTGCACAAGCCATGCACATAGCTGGAGTGTGCACAAGCCACCTACAGAAGCTGGAGTGTGCACAAGCCATGCACATAGCTGGAGTGTGCACAAGCCACCTACAGAAGCTGGAGTGTGCACAAGCCATGCACATAGCTGGAGAGTACACAAGCCACGCACATAGCTGGAGTGTGCACAAGCCACCTACAGAAGCTGGAGTGTGCACAAGCCATGCACATAGCTGGAGTGTGCACAAGCCATGCACATAGCTGGAGTGTGCACAAGCCACCTACAGAAGCTGGAGTGTGCACAAGCCATGCACATAGCTGGAGAGTACACAAGCCACGCACATAGCTGGAGTGTGCACAAGCCACCTACAGAAGCTGGAGTGTGTGCAAGCCATGCACATAGCTGGAGAGTACACAAGCCACGCACATAGCTGGAGTGTGCACAAGCCACCTACAGAAGCTGGAGTGTGTACAAGCCATGCAGTATCTCCAACTGTCATGTGTGCAAGAGTGTGGAGCTGACATCAAACTTCCTGTGAATGACATTAAGATGGACGTGAGAAACATTCTGAGATGTATGTGAGATGCTTACGACTGTCCTTGTGTGTGTGTACAGTACAGTACTGAGCCTGTGAGATGCTTTAGACTGTCCTTGTGTGTGTACAGTACAGTACTGAGCCGTCTGTCTGCCAATTATCAGCCCCAGTGCCATTGATTTTAGAGATTTGAGCAACATTTTATAGAACAGTGTGATTTGTGTGTGTGTGTGTGTGTGTGTGTGTGTGTGTGTGTGTGTGTGTGGTGCGTGCGTGTGTGTCGTGTGACTCAGACTTTTAATTGTGATAAGAACCTTTAACTCAATGCAGACGCAGCTTTCTGCCACAACCGCAACACGCTGTGAAGCACTATTTGGGGTATTTTTACAAAAAATATACAGACAGAACCAAACCGAATACAACAATAATTATTATGTTTTTGAAAACTTCAAATCATGTTCTTTTAGAAAAAAAATACTACAGCCCTGTGCTCAGTACACACTTCACTCACCACTGGTTTGGAAAGTGTAGTAAAACAGCTATCAGCAAAAACTTTTTCTCCATGTAGGTATGGATGAAAAATCAATATGATCATAACTGTAGTAAACACAATGTGTAGCAAACACATAAAAACAATGCATCTTTCACACACACACAGCTGTGTGCATGGTCCAGACTTCAAACAGAGTGCTGCTGTCACATATTTGAAGAAAAAATGCAAAACTTTCATCATCATTTGGTTTGTGCAACTCCCCATCGTCACTCATATCCTCTCTGTCTGATTTGGCAAGTTCGGAAAACAGTTCAGAAAAGTTCAACAAGTTCGGAAAACAGTTCCAGTTCTTCATTTGATCCTTCTTCCATTATTCTTTCAATTACTTCTTGAGATAAGATGTTTCTGTTTGCTACCACTCGCTGATGCTTTTGTGCCGACAACATGATGAACACGGGCAGCCAGAGTTATCTCCAGCTATCCCATAATATGAGCAAAAAAGTAGAATTAAACGTGAGATATACACTAAGGGAGAGTACCACCCAATAGAGGAAATCCTCAGCTTTCTGTAGATACCAAGATTGTTTCCCTTAGACTGCGCAGCTACATGTGAAAATTCAAGTAAATCGTCGATCACCTGGTGGGCGACGCGTCAGTGCCAAGCACTCAAGCCGTCGCCCGCCAGGTGATCGACGAGGCGCCAATGAGTTAAGGGTCTTCAGACGCAGCATGGTATTATGAGACATCATGATGAATGGATAGACCATAATTCATCTGGGCCCATATAGAGACAGCATGGTATTATGAGACATCATCATGAATGGATAGACCATAGTTCATCTGGGCCCCTATAGAGACAGCATGGTGTTATGAGACATTATCATGAATGGATAGACCATAGTTCACCTGGGCCCCTATAGAGACAGCATGGTATTATGAGACATTATCATGAATGGATAGACCATAGTTCATCAGGGCCCCTATAGAGACAGCATGGTATTATGAGACATCATCATGAATGGATAGACCATAGTTCACCTGGGCCCCTATAGAGACAGCATGGTATTATGAGACATCATCATGAATGGATAGACCATCATTCATCTGGGCCCATATAGGGAACCACTATTGTCTTTTCAGATTCATTATCATGTGTGTGTGAGAGAGCGAGCGAGAACATGTGTGTGCATGTAAGATTGCATGCGTTGCCTGTTGTGTTGAGGTCATCTTTGCATTTTAGAAATACAGATTTGTTCTTGTTGTTTCTTGTTAATAAGAATAGCTACTGGAGTGTGTGAGTTGGATTTTTATGACTTTCAAAAAAGAGAATAAATAAAACATAGGTTAGATGTCCAGCATGATGTGGTTTGAAGTTGGTCTTGACCGCCCCGAGGTGACTTGTAAGGTTGGTTGGGTGACACAGGACATGATTGGAACATCTGAAACCAGCCTTCTATGGAACTACATAAAGAAAAGTTACTGCTAGTGCTTAGGGAGAACAGCATTTCCTTATGCATGTTATTAATCATGGTTTTGATTAAAAGTTGGTTTTAAGGCTATAATACTTACATTGGTGGTTATGCGTGTTAACTACCATGATAAAACTACAGGGAGCAGGGATTGCTGATGTTTATACCATGGAAACATAACATGAATGAAGAACACGTTACTGAGATCGACCTTGTCTGCATTTGAATGGAATAAAGAAAGATTGACCTTGTTGTGCATTTGAATGGAATAAGGAAAGATTGACCTTGTTGTGCATTGAATGAAACAAAGAAAGATTGACCTTGTTGTGCATTTGAATGGAATAAAGAAAGATTGACCTTGTTGTGCATTTGAATGGAATAAAGAAAGATTGACCTTGTGCATTGAGTGAAATAAAGAAAGATTGGCCTTGTTGTGCATTGAATGAAATAAAGATTGACCTTGTACATTGAATGGAATAAAGAAAGATTGACCTTCTCGTGCATTGAATGGGATAAAGAAATATTGTTGTGCATCTGAATGGAATAAAGAAATAACTGTTGTGCATTTGAATGGAATAAAGACATATTGTTGTGCATTTGAATGGAATAAAGACATATTGTTGTGCATTGAATGGAATAAAGAAATATTGTGCGTTTGAATGGAATAAAGAAAAACTGCCCCTCAGGACCTCACTGCTGTGGGCTTGGTACTTGCTGAATTCCTCTCTCTCTCTCACCCTCTCTCTCACCCCTCTCTCTGTCCCCCCCCCTCTCTCTCTCTCTCTCTGTCTCTGTCGGTCTGTCTGTCTGTCTCTCTCTCTCCCTCACATCCCCTCCCCCACCCCCCCAGAAGTGAAGCTTTTCCAGAAAATTCTGATTACCTTGTGTCTGATCACGGAAAGGCTTACATACCTTGTGTCTGAAGGAAAGGCTTACATACCTTGTGTCTGATCAAGGAAAGGCTTACATACCTTGTGTCTGAAGGAAAGGCTTACATACCTTGTGTCTGATTATGGAAAGGCTTACATACCTTGTGTCTGATCAAGGAAAGGCTTCCATACCTTGTGTCTGAAGGAAAGGCTTGCATACCTTGTGTCTGATCAAGGAAAGGCTTACATACCTTGTGTCTGAAGGAAAGGCTTACATACCTTGTGTCTGATCAAGGAAAGGCTTGCATACCTTGTGTCTGATCAAGGAAAGGCTTCCATACCTTGTGTCTGATCATGGAAAGGCTTACATACCTTGTGTCTGATCAAGGAAAGGCTTGCATACCTTGTGTCTGATCACGGAAAGGCTTACATACCTTGTGTCTGATCAAGGAAAGGCTTACATACCTTGTGTCTGATCATGGAAAGGCTTACATACCTTGTGTCTGAAGGAAAGGCTTACATACCTTGTGTCTGATCATGGAAAGGCTTACATACCTTGTGTCTGAAGGAAAGGCTTCATACCTTGTGTCTGATCAAGGAAAGGCTTACATACCTTGTGTCTAAAGGAAAGGCTTGCATACCTTGTGTCTGATCAAGGAAAGGCTTGCATACCTTGTGTCTGATCAAGGAAAGGCTTGCATACCTTGTGTCTGATCAAGAAAAGGCTTCCATACCTTGTGTCTGATCATGGAAAGGCTTACATACCTTATGTCTGATCATGGAAAGCTAAGGCTTACATACCTTGTGTCTGATCATGGAAAGGCTTGCATACCTTGTGTCTGATCAAGGAAAGGCTTCCATACCTTGTGTCTGATCAAGAAAAGGCTTGCATACCTTGTGTCTGATCAAGAAAAGGCTTGCATACCTTGTGTCTGATCATGGAAAGGCTTCCATACCTTGTGTCTGATCATGGAAAGGCTTCCATACCTTGTGTCTGATCATGGAAAGGCTTGCATACCTTGTGTCTGAAGGAAAGGCTTACATACCTTGTGTCTGAAGGAAAGGCTTACATACCTTGTGTCTGATCATGGAAAGGCTTGCATACCTTGTGTCTGATCATGGAAAGGCTTACATACCTTGTGTCTGATCAAGGAAAGGCTTGCATACCTTGTGTCTGATCATGGAAAGGCTTACATACCTTGTGTCTGAAGGAAAGGCTTACATACCTTGTGTCTGATCATGGAAAGGCTTGCATACCTTGTGTCTGAAGGAAAGGCTTGCATACCTTGTGTCTGATCAAGGAAAGGCTTGCATACCTTGTGTCTGAAGGAAAGGCTTGCATACCTTGTGTCTGATCAAGGAAAGGCTTGCATACCTTGTGTCTGATCATGGAAAGGCTTACATATATGCATTGGCATGAATATGTGAAAGACAAGAAAATATGTTTGAACATGAAGTCAAAACAGAGGTTTATTATTCTCACAATTTCATGAAGTCAAAACAGAGGTTTATTATTCTCACAATTTCATTAAGTCAAAACAGAGGTTTATTATTCTCACAATTTCATGAAGTCAAAACAGAGGTTTATTATTCTCACAATTTCATTAAGTCAAAACACAGGTTTGTTATTCTCACTGTTTTATGAAGACAAAACAGAGGTTTATTATTCTCACTATTTTATGAAGACAAAACAGAGGTTTGTTATTCTCACTATTTTATGAAGACAAAACAGAGGTTTTTCTCACTATTGTATGAAGTCAAAACAGAGGTTTATTATTCTCACTATTTTATGAAGTCAAAACAGAGGTTTATTATTCTCACTATTTGATCCCCCACCGGCCATTCCAAAACACCCTGCTGTAATCCAGCCACCCCACACTGCCCTTAGCTGCTCATCAATGACCCGCCCCACACAGCCCTTAGCTGCTCATCAGTGACCCACCCCACACTGCCCTTAGCTGCTCATCAGTGACCCACCCCACACTGCCCTTAGCTGCTCATCAATGACCCACCCCACACTGCCCTTAGCTGCTCATCAATGACCCAGCCCACACTGCCCTTAGCTGCTCATCAGTGACCCACCCCACACTGCCCTTAGCTGCTCATCAGTGACCCAGCCCACACTGCCCTTAGCTGCTCATCAGTGACCCAGCCCACACTGCCCTTAGCTGCTCATCAGTGACCCACCCCACACTGCCCTTAGCTGCTCATCAATGACCCACCCCACACTGCCCTTAGCTGCTCATCAATGACCCACCCACACTGCCCTTAGCTGCTCATCAATGACCCAGCCTTCGGCTGTGCAGTGCTTAAGTCGGCGCTGTTTCATTCCTTCATTGCCGCTGTAACTAACATTGTTGTGTGCTGTCCTAAGGCCTGCTGAATGGGTACAAACTGCTACAAAGTTTCCCTTAGTGCTTCATGTACACATTGTCAGCTTGAGGTGGTGTTAGAGCTTACTGCAGCTTCAAGTCCTGGTATTCTGTTAGCATGAAAGATGATACATTTTTGTGGAAGTCCATGAAATCAGTATTGCAGTTGAACAAACAAAACCAAAACAGATGAATTAAATGTTGAGCAGAATAAATGTTGAACACACGAGTATTTCAGTTTACTTGTGAGGACCTCATGGTATTAAAGATGATTGTTGACCTTATGGTCATTAAAGATGATTGTTGACCTCATGGTCATTAAAGATGATTGTTGACCTCATGGTATTAAAGATGATTGTTGACCTCATGGTATTAAAGATGATTGTTGAACATTGAATTGAACAGGCCTGGCACTACACTTTGTGGGACATCAAGAAAACCCAAAGGCCAAACTGACGATGTGTACCTATAACCAGATCTGTGGGCCAGGTACACTTTGTGTGACATCAAGAAAACCCAAAGGCCAAACTGACGATGTGTACCTATAACCAGATCTGTGGGCCAGGTACACTTTGTGTGACATCAAGAAAACCCAAAGGCCAAACTGACGATGTGTACCTATAACCAGATCTGGGGGCCAGGTACACTTTGTGTGACATCAAGGAAACCCAAAGGCCAAACTGACGATGTGTATTTATAACCAGATCTGTGGGCCAGGTACACTTTGTGTGACATCAAGAAAACCCAAAGGCCAAACTGACAAGGGACCATGTGTCTGACCTGACCTGTGGGCCAGGTACACTTTGTGTGACATCAAGAAAACCCAAAGGCCAAACTGACAGTGTGTATTTATAACCAGATCTGTGGGCCAGGCACACTTTGTGTGACATCAAGGAAACCCAAAGGCCAAACTGACAATGTGTATTTATAACCAGACCTGTGGGCCAGGTACACTTTGTGTGACATCAAGGAAACCCAAAGGCCAAACTGACAATGTGTATTTATAACCAGACCTGTGGGCCAGTACACTTTGTGTGACATCAAGGAAACCCAAAGGCCAAACTGACGATGTGTACCAATAACCAGATCTGTGGGCCAGGTACACTTTTTGTGACATCAAGGAAACCCAAAGGCCAAACTGACAAGGGTCCATGTGTCAGACATCAAGAAAACCCAAAGCCCAAACTGACAAGGGCGCATGTGTCTGACCTGACCTGTGGGCCAGGTACACTTTGTGTGACATCAAGAAAACCCATGCGCTGAACTGACAGTGTGTATTTATAACCAGACCCAGGTACACTTTGTGTGACATCAAGAAAACCCATGCGCAGAACTGACTGTGTATTTATAACCAGACGTGTGGGTCAGGTACACTTTGTGTGACATCAAGAAAACCCATATGCTGAACTGACTGTGTATTTATAACCAGACCTGTGGGTCAGGAGCCAAGCCCTCATCATAGCTAGATGCAGTCAGGAAATGATGTCAGCAGATAGTGTTAGAGAGCTGTGTCATGGTTTGAAAGGGGCCCTCTTTCACTGTAAGAAAGGCAGCCATGGAAATGACGTCAGCAGATAGTGTTAGAGAGCTGTATCATGGTTTGAAAGGGGCCCTCTTTCACTGTAAGAAAGGCAGCCATGGAAATGACGTCAACAGATAGTGGTAGAGCTGTATCATGGTTTGAAAGGGGCCCTCTTTCACTGTAAGAAAGGCAGCCATGGAAATGACGTCAACAGATAGTGGTAGAGCTGTGTCATGGTTTGAAAGGTGCCCTCTTTCACTGTAAGAAAGGCAGCCATGGAAATGACGTCAGCAGATAGTGTTAGAGAGCGTGTCATGGTTTGAAAGGTGCCTCTTTCACTGTAAGAAGGCAGCCATGGAAATGACGTCAGCAGATAGTGGTAGAGCTGTGTCATGGTTTGAAAGGTGCCCTCTTTCACTGTAAGAAAGGCAGCCATGGAAATGACGTCAACAGATAGTGTGTAGAGCTGTGTCATGGTTTGAAAGGTGCCCTCTTTCACTGTAAGAAGGCAGCCATGGAAATGACGTCAACAGATAGTGGTAGAGCTGTGTCATGGTTTGAAAGGTGCCCTCTTTCACTGTAAGAAAGGCAGCCATGGAAATGACGTCAACAGATAGTGGTAGAGCTGTGTCATGGTTTGAAAGGTGCCCTCTTTCACTGTAAGAAAGGCAGCCATGGAAATGACGTCACAGATAGTGTAGAGAGCTGTGTCATGGTTTGAAAGGTGCCCTCTTTCACTGTAAGAAAGGCAGCCATGGAAATGACGTCAGCAGATAGTGTTAGAGAGCTGTGTCATGGTTTGAAAGGTGCCGTCTTTCACTGTAAGAAAGGCAGCCATGGAAATGACGTCAGCAGATAGTGTTAGAGAGCTGTGTCTGGTTTGAATGTGCCCTCTTTCACTGTAAGAAAGGCAGCCATGGAAATGACGTCAGCAGATAGTGGTAGAGCAGTGCGTGGTTTGATATGTGCCCTCTTTCACTGTAAGAAAGGCAGCCATGGAAATGACGTCAGCAGATAGTGGCAGAGCAGTGCGTGGTTTGATATGTGCCCTCTTTCACTGTAAGAAAGGCAGCCATGGAAATGACGTCAGCAGATAGTGGCAGAGCAGTGCGTGGTTTGATATGTGCCCTCTTTCACTGTAAGAAAGGCAGCCATGGAAATGACGTCAGCAGATAGTGGCAGAGCAGTGCATGGTTTGATATGTGCCCTCTTTCACTGTAAGAAAGGCAGCCATGGAAATGACGTCAGCAGATAGTGGCAGAGCAGTGCGTGGTTTGATATGTGCCCTCTTTCACTGTAAGAAAGGCAGCCATGGAAATGACGTCAGCAGATAGTGGCAGAGCAGTGCGTGGTTTGATATGTGCCCTCTTTCACTGTAAGAAAGGCAGCCATGACAGGAAGAACAGGGCACGTATCTGCAGGACTCATGGTTACGCTCCATGAGAACATGTTGGTTTTAGAAAAAAGGCAAAAAGTGCACTGAACTTATGCACACGCTCCCTTGCACTCACACTCATACACATGACCACCTACACACACACACACACACACACACACACACACACACACACACTTTCCCTCGCAGTCACATGGAAAGAGAGACCTATACTATGATATAGTGCACCTGCACATGGATATATGTATATTACACATAAACATTCGCAGAATACTGTTTGATCCATGAAGTAACATTCGGACATGAAGTACATACATGGAGACATTCAGATTTATTCTTCAACAGTGCAAGTTTAGTTTGATCATGTATTGTCAAAATGAATTTTTGCAGTTCTCTGTTATACAGTCACACACACACACACACACACACACACACACACACACACACACACACACACAGAGTCACCAATTGGCTGAAACCATTATTATCGGGTCAATCTTGGGTGTACTGCATTACCGATACACAATCTGTACAGACACACACACGCTTGCAGTGCCTCATTAGACATCAAAGTTAGCGCTGTTCAGTGAAGCCACAAGGAAGGATAGTGTTTGATGGACAGGCCCCTCTCCTCAAACATGAACTGAAGGAAAACATGTTTTTCTTCTTTCAGCGATCCTCGTGGGACATGGTCCTATGTGTGGGATGGGCCTGTCAGACCCCCCTGTAGCCCCCGGCCTGACACCCCAGTCTGCTGCAAAGGATGTCACCGAGTACCAGCGCCAGTACAGGAGGCGCTTGAAACAGAACCCAGCCTTGTACCGAATGTACCTTGAACGGCGAAAACTCTATGACAGGAGGTACAGAGAGAAGCTGAAACAGAAGCTGGACAATTTGTAGTATGAGCCAGGTCATTGTAACTGAACTGAAACAGAAGCTGGACAATTTGTAGGATGAGCCAGGTCATTGTGACTGAACTGAAACAGAAGCTGGACAATTTGTAGGATGAGCCAGGTCATTGTGACTGAACTGAAACAGAAGCTGGACAATTTGTAGGATGAGCCAGGTCATTGTGATTGAACTGAAACAGAAGCTGGACAATTTGTAGGATGAGCCAGGTCATTGTGATGAGCCAGGTCATTGTGATTGAGGTCATTGTGATTGAACTGAAACAGAAGCTGGACAATTTGTAGGATGAGCCAGGTCATTGTGATGAGCCAGGTCATTGTGACTGAACTGAAACAGAACTGGGCAGTTTGTAGGATGAGCCAGGTCATTGTGATGAGCCAGGTCATTGTGATTGAACTGAAACAGAAGCTGGACAGTTTGTAGGATGAGCCAGGTCATTGTGATGAGCCAGGTCATTGTGATGAGCCAGGTCATTGTGACTGAACTGAAACAGAACTGGACAGTTTGTAGGATGAGTCAGGTCATTGTGCTTGAACTGAAACAGAACTGGACAGTTTGTAGGATGAGCCAGGTCATTGTGATTGAACTGAAACAGAACTGGACAGTTTGTAGGATGAGCCAGGTCATTGTGCTTGAACTGAAACAGAACTGGACAGTTTGTAGGATGAGCCAGGTCATTGTGACGGAAACTATCAGGATGGAGGAGGAAGTGGAAGAATCCCCTTCCCTCTCTTTGAATTCCTGATTTCAATCAGAAAACGTGTGTGTGGGTGAACCACAAAGCAGGTCAATAAATGGGCACTTTGCATGAAACTGATGCAGACGACAGTGGAAGATTGAATTGTGTGGAGAGACATACACATTAACCCATACAGGCAAGAAAGGGGGCTGACAGGCAACACACTTTGCTGGGAAACAAGAGAGTGTTTTGTCAGTGGTACCAGTCTGAGTGGTCTTCTTAAAGGCAGCCGTCCATTGAGGTCCGGTGTGAAGCATTTGGACACAGAACAGACCCCAGGCCTTGGAGACAGTGATCCCTGTCTGAACGTTGTAGGGGGGTGTACTGTGAAGAGTAACTAAGGCCTTGGAGACAGCGATCCCAGTCTGAATGTTGTAGGGGGGTGCACTGTGAAGAGTAACTAAGGCCTTGGAGACAGTGATCCCTGTCTGAATGTTGTAGGGGGGTGCACTGTGAAGAGTAACTAAGGCCTTGGAGACAGTGATCCCTGTCTGAACGTTGTAGGGGAGTGCACTGTGAAGAGTAACTAAGGCCTTGGAGACAGTGATCCCTGTCTGAAGTTGTAGGGGAGTGCACTGTGAAGAGTAACTAAGGCCTTGGAGACAGTGATCCCTGTCTGAATGTTGTAGGGGGTGCACTGTGAAGAGTAACTAAGGCCTTGGAGACAGTGATCCCTGTCTGAATGTGGTAGGGGAGTGCACTGTGAAGAGTAACTAAGGCCTTGGAGACAGTGATCCCTGTCTGAATGTTTTAAGGGGGGGTACTGTGAAGAGTAACTAAGGCCTTGGAGACAGTGATCCCTGTCTGAACGTTGTAGGGGAGTGCACTGTGATGGGTAACTAAGGCCTGTGCAGGCAAACAACAGTGGTGGTGCTGTGTTACAGCCACACGCCTGTGGGGTACAGCCACACGCCTGTGGGGTACAGCCACACGCCTGTGGGGTACAGCCACACGTCAGTGGGGTACAGCCACATGCCAGTGGGGTACAGCCACATGCCAGTGGGGTACAGCCACACGCTAGTGGGGTACAGCCACATGCCTGTGAGGTACAGCCACACGCCAGTGGGGTACAGCCACACGCCAGTGGGGTACAGCCACACGTCTGGAGGGTACAGCCACACGCCTGTGGGAGAGCAGCCAAAATGTCCCCCAGGGAAGTGATGGAGGGTCGCTGGAGAGTTGGGGAAATTAAGATTTTTGCGGGAAGTTTGGGAATTGGATGGTATGCTTAATGATAATAACAAGGACAACAAATGGCCTGCAGGGAGCACACACTGATTAAAAATGATGATCTGGACTGGTCAAAGATTTGCTTTATTTCCAAGCCTCACACCAAACAAATGAGGTTAAGAAACTCTTGCATTCCGCCAAGGGTAATGCCAGTTCCTTTGGGAACAAAACAATTTAGGGGATATGCATTCACCAAACACATTTTGTTGTTTCAGCTTCTTGTGCAATGAAATTTTAGTCACAGTCATGATTTTTTTTGGTCGGGACAAATTGGGGAATTTGGTATAGGTAATGCTGTACAAACCCTGGGCTGATGATAATGTTGAATAGTACAATCTGAAAGCATGTACAAACCTTGGGGTGATGATAATGTTGAATAGTACAATCTGAAAGCATGTACAAACCTTGGGCTGATGATAATGTTGAATAATACAACCTGAAAGCATAAGCCCAGTGACATGATTCTGGATCTGATTGCAGTGCGGTGAAAAGATCGGAAATGAGAATAAAATGGACATGGATCAGTGGATTGGAAGTGGGAATGATATGTGCATGGATCAGTGGATTGGAAGTGGGAATGATATGGACATGGATCAGTGGATTGGAAGTGGGAATGATATGTGCATGGATCAGTGGATTGGAAGTGGGAATGAAATAGACATGGATCAGTGGATTGGAAGTGGGAATGATATGTGCATGGATCAGTGGATTGGAAGTGGGAATGAAATGGACATGGATCAGTGGATTGGATGTGGGAATGATATGGACATGGATCAGTGGGAATGAAATAGACATGGATCAGTGGATTGGAAGTGGGAATGATATGTGCATGGATCAGTGGATTGGAAGTGGGAATGAAATGGACATGGATCAGTGGATTGGATGTGGGAATGATATGGACATGGATCAGTGGGAATGAAATGGACATGGATCAGTGGATTGGATGTGGGAATGATATGGACATGGATCAGTGGGAATGAAATAGACATGGATCAGTGGATTGGAAGTGAGAATGAAATGGACATGGATCAGTGGGAACGAAATGGACATGATCAGTGGATTGGAAGTGAAAATGAAATGGACATGGATCAGTGGATTGGAAGTGGGAATGATGTGGACATGGATCGGTGGATTGGAAGTGGGAATGATATGTGCGTGGATCAGTGGATTGGAAGTGAGAATGAAATGGACATGGATCAGTGGATTGGAAGTGAGAATGAAATGGACATGGATCAGTGGATTGGAAGTGGGAATGATATGGACATGGATCAGTGGGAATGAGATGGACATGGATCAGTGGATTGGAAGTGAGAATGAAATGGACATGGATCAGTGGGAACGAAATGGACATGATCAGTGGATTGGAAGTGGGAATGAAATGGACATGGATCAGTGGATTGGAAGTGGGAATGATATGGACATGGATCAGTGGGAATGAGATGGACATGGATCAGTGGATTGGAAGTGGGAATGATATGGACATGGATCAGTGGGAACGAAATGGACATGGATCAGTGGATTGGAAGTGGGAATGAAATGGACATGGATCAGTGGATTGGAAGTGGGAATGATATGGACATGGATCGGTGGATTGGAAGTGGGAATGATATGTGCGTGGATCAGTGGATTGGAAGTGGGAATGATATGGACATGGATCAGTGGATTGGAAGTGAAAATGAAATGGACATGGATCAGTGGATTGGAAGTGGGAATGATGTGGACATGGATCGGTGGATTGGAAGTGGGAATGATATGTGCGTGGATCAGTGGATTGGAAGTGAGAATGAGATGGACATAGATCAGTGGATTGGAAGTGAGAATGAGATGGACATAGATGAGTGGATTGGAAGTGAGAATGAGATGGACATGGATCAGTGGATTGGAAGTGAGAATGATATGGACATGGATCAGTGGGAATGAAATGGACATGGATCAGTGGATTGGAAGTGGGAATGAGATGGACATGGATCAGTGGATTGGAAGTGGGAATAAGATGGACATGGATCAGTGGATTGGAAGTGGGAATGAAATGGACATGGATCATTTAAGCACTATATACCATGTACAGAGCAGTTCTGGTGTAGTAAATTGTCTCAGTCTGTAGCTCATACTACATGTTCTGGTATGGTAAATTGTCTGACTGTAGCTCCTATGTACATGTTCTGGTATGGTAAATTGTCTGACTGTACCTCATATGTACATGTTCTGGTATAGTAAATTGTCTGTCTGTAGCTCATTTGTACATGTTCTGATGTAGTAAATTGTCTGTCTGTAGCTCATATGTACATGTTCTGGATAGTAAATCGTCTCAGGGTGTAGTTCATATGTACATGTTCTGGTATAGTAAATTGTCTCAGGGTGTACCTCATATGTACCAACTGTGTCACCCAGTTGCTTTATCAATTAAAGGTGGACATGTTCCAAAACACTCCAACTACATATAATGCAATTATACAAGATCAGTGAGATCTGACCACAGCACAGTTGGATCCTGTTGGTCACTGGGTGCCCCATCCCTCTTGCAGCCATGGTCAAGAGCTAATGGTGTATGGTCACAGCTGTCATGTGTACAGAGGTTGGTTCTGACGGTGTTCATGTTCAGGGCTGAACCAAGTCTGTCCACAGTTGTCTGACATAGTTAGGAAATGTTTGTTGAATTGGCTGGAGAGGGGAGTGATAGATGGTCACACAGTATGGAGTACTAGGTGTTGAATTGCTGAAGAGAGGAGGGGTGTAATAGGTGGTCATCCCATATGAAGGACGTGATGCAAGTTTTTCCTTCAAATTGGGGTTTGCAGAGAACTTAAAATATTCAAAATACTGTGAGTGTCATCTGGGTTTTGTTTACATTATGTGACGATTGGCCTAATCTTTTTTTTTTTTTTTTTTTTAGGTTTTATTTTGTTTTGTTTTGCTTTGCATTTTTATTTGTTTTCAACCTGAGCTGTTCTTATAGAAGTGGCATCAAGTAAGCTGGCACAAAATGATACCTGGCACCAGCAGCTCTCTGGCAGTCCACAAGTCAAGAAGCAGGCCAGGTGGCTGCTTTGTGCTGTCAGTTGGTCAGCGGTTGACTTTGGAGTTGAGATGTTTCAGCCCACAGGTTTTCCCCCTTGCCATGAGGCTCAGGAGACTTTTCTGTAAGTGTGGGTCATCCCCAGAGGTGCAGTCAGTGCTGAAGTGGTAACTTAACCTTACATGCTGTTTGGTAGTTGTGTGAGCCTACTGTAATTGGAATATCCCCTGCTCAGATCTGAAACCCAAAATTAACGATTATGTGAGAGACCTCTGGCAGGAGGATTGGAATACACAGATGGATAACAAACTCTTTCAGATCTGTCCAAACCTTAAGGAGGTCCTCTCATCTACGTCTGGTGGTCGTAAAGAAGAAACAGTTCTGTGCCGGCTGCACACCGGCCATTCGTATTTTACCCATTCCTACCTTTTAAAGAGTGAAGAAACTCTGTGGTGCATTCCATGTCATGTGCCACTCACAATGAAACATATTCTTTTAGAGTGTTGGGACTTGCACGATGTGAGACACAAACATTTTACAGCAGATTCCATGAAAACCTTGTTCAGAGATGTCCCACCTGATGCGATCTTTGAGTTCTTGAAAGAGATTAACATTTTTCATCAGATCTGAGATTTTACAGTGGAAAGATTTTTAACAAACTTTCGGATGGGTTTTTAAAAAAAATATATTTTAAAGAATTGTGTGAATGAATGACTTGTGAGTTGATTTTAACGTAGTGACAGCCCTGATGTGGCCCTTTGCGGTCGGCTGGGCTATAAGCAACATTATCTTATCTTATCTTACTGTAATTGGAGGGCATTGCTTGTGTTACTTGTTGGCATCGTAGAATATATATATGTGTTGGTTGTTTGTCTTCCTTCTCTCTGTCTCTCTCTCACTCTCTCTTTCTCTCTCTCTCTCTCTCTCTCTCTCTCTCTCTCTCTCTCTCTCTCTCTCTCTCTCGTGGCTGGAACTTTAAGATTGTATGAGCTATTTTATGTCACCAGCTCAGTCGTTCGATCCCCTTCTCCACCGCCTTTTTTTTTCTGGCTGTTGTAAAAACAAACTTTTTTTTCTTACAAATGTGGTGTAGTAGACCTGCTTTTCTTCGGCCCTATGCAGTATGCACATGGGATCATCTGCCCTGTGCAGTATGCACATGGGATCATCTGTCCTGTGCAGTATGCACATGGGATCATCTGTCCTGTGCAGTATGCACATGGGATCATCTGTCCTGTGCAGTATGCACATGGGATCATCTGTCCAGTGCCTGTATGCACATGGGATCATCTGTCCTGTGCTGTATGCACATGGGATCATCTGTCCAGTGCCTGTATGCACATGGGATCATCTGTCCTGTGCTGTATGCACATGGGGTCATCTGTCCAGTGCCTATATGCACATGGGATCATCTGTCCTGTGCAGTATGCACATGGGATCATCTGTCCAGTGCCTATATGCACATGGGATCATCTGTGATACACTTTAATAAAGTAAACAACAGGCTACAATTTTCTTTGTAACTACAAGTGCTAGAGGATTCAGAGTCTGCAAGAGGGTAGGGTTTTAAAAAAAAATAAAAAAAGAAAGGTCATTTGTCTCCTTTATGGATTAGTTACACAACAGGACTTGCCTATTCCTGAATAGCAGTTCTCATGTTTTTTTAATTTTTTTTATTCAGTGGTAAACGTGGGGGGAAAACTGTCATATTTGTTTGTGATTACTTAGCAATCAGGGATAAACCATGGTATTGGCCTTGTTTAATTTGGAGCAAGTGGTGTAGGAAGACAGCTTGTGTGGAGTGAGGTGGAGGCAGTGTCGGATCACATGGGAGTGAAAGGAAACGGTCCCACCAAACACAGCACTGAGATCTGTTCAGAAAGAACCAAACACAGCACTGAGATCTGTTCAGAAAGAACCAAACACAGCACTGAGATCTGTTCAGAAAGAACCAAACACAGCACTGAGATCTGTTCAGAAAGAACCAAACACAGCGCTGAGATCTGTTCAGAAAGAACCAAACACAGCGCTGAGATCTGTTCAGAAAGAACCAAACACAGCGCTGAGATCTGTTCAGAAAGAACCAAACACAGCGCCGAGATCTGTTCAGAAAGAACCAAACACAGCGCTGAGATCTGTTCAGAAAGAATTGTTATGATTTAAAGAATATCGTAACACTGGCATTGTTTCTATATTTTCATTTCACATGGACACCAAGCAGACAGAAACCTTTCTTCGGGGGGGGGGGGGGGGGGGGGGGGGGTGACTGTATGACTACAGAATCTGTATTGTCCTAGACTTAGTCTTTTTAAGCATTAGGTTACTGTGTAGTGTGTCAGTGGCACTGTTCACACATTCCCTCTCTGTAACGGTATCTGTAAGAAATGTTCGAACACAGGGGGGCTGCTGTTGAAGATGTTTGGTATGAAAGGAAAAGAAAAAAAAAGAAAGAAAAGAACATAATACAGGAATCATGATACGAAAATGGTTGGAATCTCGCAACATGAAAATAAAGAATCTTGAAAGACAAAGTACTCAGTGTGTCTGACCTTGTTCTCCAGTCATTGCCCGCTGGGCCCCCCAGTCTGACGGTGTGGTGGTTTTCTTTCAGTGCTGACGGCCGGCGGAGTGGCGCCCTATCGCAGCACCCTGCCCAGTCCTTCATTGCTATGGGACTGTGATGCCGTGCGTGCTGGCCACTCGGCCTTTCCCACCGGCCGCTCTAAACATGCCGAGAGAATGCGACGCTACCGAGCACGCTTGAAACAAAGCCCAGAAAGGCTGAAACACTACCAGGAGAAACGGCAGCAGTACAACAAGAAATACTCTAGCAAAAAGAAGTATACAGCAGGGAGTGTACAGATGCAGGAACTGTGTCACCAAGGTGTTGTGTCTCCATCATTAAATGCGATCCAGAGGGTGGACAGACTGGAGGGGTGGGGGGAATGGGCAGGGACCTCCAATGATGTGGAGTCAAACACCATGTCACTGCCTCATTAGATTACAGTCCTTTGTCAGTTATGCTCAGGTTAAGTTTAGAATTTCTTCTGTGTCTGTGTGTGTGTGCGCACGCACATGTGTAGTCGTTGTCATTACTTTTTTCTTTAAAAGAATGAAATTGGTGTCAAACAGATTCTCATCTGACATGCTCAGTGTCAGCTGTGAACATTTTGAAAGTTGTGGAAATACAGAGTATAGAGGTAGATATGAGCGCGGCCTCTGTATCAGTGGTATGTATATTCATTTGCTTTCTTGTGAACTCAGTTTGGAAAGAACCGGAAAGGTACAGTCAGATCAGACAGAAAGGATGCATGTGGATCACACACACACAGATCAGACAGAAAGGAATGCATGTCAGCTACACAGTCAAATCAGACAGAAAGGAATGCATGTCAACTACACACAGATCAGACAGAAAGGAATGCATGTGGATCACACACAGATCAGACAGAAAGGAATGCATGTCAACTACATACACACAGATCAGACAGAAAGGAATGCATGTCAACTACACACACGCAGATCAGACAGAAAGGAATGCATGTCAACTACACACACACAGACAGAAAGGAGTGCATGTCAACTACACACACAGATCAGACAGAAAGGAATGCATGTCAACTACACACACAGTCAGATCAGACAGAAAGGAATGCGTGTCAACTACACACAGATCAGACAGAAAGGAATGCATGTTGACTACACACACAGATCAGACAGAAAGGAATGCATGTAGACTACACACACAGATCAGACAGAAAGGAATGCATGTCAGCTACACACACAGTCAGGTCAGACAGAAAGGAATGCATGTGGACTACACACACAGATCAGACAGAAAGGAATGCATGTGGACTACACACACAGTCGGATCAGACGGAAAGGAATGCATGTGGACCACACACACACAGATCAGACAGAAAGGAATGCATGTCAACTACACACACACAGATCAGACAGAAAGGAATGCATGTGGACTACACACACAGATCAGACAGAAAGGAATGCATGTGGATTACACACGCACAGATCAGACAGAAAGGAATGCATGTTGACTACACACACAGTCAGATCAGACAGAAAGGAATGCATGTGGACTACACGCACACACAGATCAGACAGAAAGGAATGCATGTTGACTAAACACACAGTCAGATCAGACAGAAAGGAGTGCATGTCAACTACACACAGTCAGATCAGACAGAAAGGAATGCATGTTGACTACACACACAGTCAGATCAGACAAAGGAATGCATGTCAACTACACACACAGATATCAGACAGAAAGGAATGCATGTCAACTACACACACAGATAACGGACAGAAAGGAATGCATGTCAACTACACACACAGATCAGACAGAAAGGAATGCATGTTGACGACACACATGGCTGTCTGTTGATTGTGTCCATGAAGACAGTAGCTCTGGATGAGGGGAAGAGAAAGACAATGCAGCCATTCCAGTTCTAAAGGAAATCTTAATGAGGCAGGGAACTAACTGGAAAGTAACAAAAGGAAAGGTGTAGGGGTTAGCGTTTCTGCCTGTCATTCAGCAGCCATATCAGGTAGATGTAGTGCACTCAATAGACACTGCAGCTTGTGATCATGATGAGGTAGATGTAGTGCACTCAATAGACACTGCAGCTTGTGATCATGATGAGGTAGATGTAGTTCACTCAATAGACACTGCAGCTTGTGATCATGATGAGGTAGATGTAGTGCACTCAATAGACACTGCAGCTTGTGATCATGATCAGACAGGTAGATGTAGCACACTCAATAGACACTGCAGCTTGTGATCATGATCAGGTAGATGTAGTGCACTCAATAGACACTGCAGCTTGTGATCATGATGAGGTAGATGTAGTGCACTCAATAGACACTGCAGCTTGTGATCATGATGAGGTAGATGTAGTGCACTCAATAGACACTGCAGCTTGTGATCATGATCAGGTAGATGTCGTGCACTCAATAGACACTGCAGTTTGTGATCATGATCAGGGAGATGTAGTGCACTCAATAGACACTGCAGTTTGTGATCATGATGAGGGAGATGTAGTGCACTCAATAGACACTGCAGCTTGTGATCATGATCAGGTAGATGTAGTGCACTCAATAGACACTGCAGTTTGTGATCATGATGAGGGAGATGTAGTACACTCAATAGACGCTGCAGCTTGTGATCATGATGAGGTAGATGTAGTGCACTCAATAGACACTGCAGCTTGTGATCATGATCAGACAGGTAGATGTAGTGCACTCAGTAGACATTGCAGTTTGTGATCATGATCAGGTAGATGTCGTGCACTCAATAGACACTGCAGTTTGTGATCATGATCAGATAAATGTAGTGCACTCAATAGACACTGCAGCTTGTGATCATGATCAGACAGGTAGATGTAGTGCACTCAATAGACACTGCAGTTTGTGATCATGATCAGGGAGATGTCGTGCACTCAGTAGACACTGCAGCTTGTGATCATGATGAGGTAGATGTAGTGCACTCAATAGACACTGCAGCTTGTGATCATGATCAGGGAGATGTCGTGCACTCAATAGACACTGCAGTTTATGATCATGATCAGGTAGATGTAGTGCACTCAATAGACACTGCAGCTTGTGATCATGATGAGGTAGATGTAGTGCACTCAATACATACTGCAGCTTGTGATCATGATGAGGTAGATGCAGTGCACTCAATAGACACTGCAGCTTGTGATCATGATGAGGTAGATGTAGTGCACTCAATACATACTGCAGCTTGTGATCATGATGAGGTAGATGCAGTGCACTCAATAGACACTGCAGCTTGTGATCATGATGAGGTAGATGTAGTGCACTCAATAGACACTGCAGCTTGTGATCATGATCAGACAGGTAGATGTGCACTCAGTAGACACTGCAGTTTGTGATCATGATCAGGTAGATGTAGTGCACTCAATAGACACTGCAGCTTGTGATCATAGCCTGCAGACTGAACTGACTTAGCTGTGTACATATTTTTCGCTTTAGATTGCAGAGAAGAAATGTGAAATTTGCGAGTGAAGATGTGTGATTTGTGACATGTGCACTCGTTTTTGTGTACAAGCATGTGTGTATTTATGTGAGCGTGAGGGTCGTGGTATAAGATGGCGGCAGTATGCATCACTCCAGAAGAAGACTTTTTTTGGTTTGTTTTTGGTTCTTTTGTTCACGTGTATCCTGTGTAGAGCAAGGGTTGGAGAAACATGTCAACTTGTGCCATGAAGCTGGTGAATTCCCTGTATCATTGGAAGGTTTTTCATGATCGCTGTGTCATATGTATGTATAGTATGATGAAATAAACATACTTTAAGAAAACAGTTTTTGTTTCCTTCCTTTTTCTCTGTCCCTGCCAGTCTTTCGACCTGTCCTTAACTCTGTCACAGTCCACACTGATGTCTTGTTTCTCAGCTCTTCCTTGATGTTCAGGACTTCTGGATTTGTTCAGTGTCAGTACTTTTGTCTGAGTTCCTCTTGAAGAGTGTTTGTGCAGTGTGTGTGTATGCACATGCATGTGTGCACTCACTCGCATGCCATGTATGCGTGTATATATGTGTTTATATGCGCATTATTGGTATACCTGTTGCTTGTACCAGAGTTCACAGTTGGTGCCTGTTTCTTTTCAGTGGCCTAGTACCACACAGATCAGTGTAACTCCATGTACATGACCAACTAGTAATAGACTTGCATGCAGGGAACATCAAACACATCGCCTAAACACAGTGTTAATAATATGAACATTTAAATTTATGGGGGTGAAATTGAAGGAAGATTAATGAGAAATGGAACATCAAACACATAGCCTAAACACAGTGTTAATAATGTGAACATTTAAATTTATGGGGGTGAAATTGAAGGGAGATTAATGAGAAATGGAACATCAAACACATAGCCTAAAGACAGTGTTTATAGTATGAATATTTAGATTTATGGGGGTAAAATTGAAGGGAGATTAATGAGAAGCAAAAGCTCACAAGCGGACCGACAGTTGACAGATGTGTGTTTTTCATTTCAGTGGG
Source organism: Conus canariensis (assembly GCA_033310375.1). NCBI lineage: Eukaryota > Metazoa > Mollusca > Gastropoda > Neogastropoda > Conidae > Conus > Conus canariensis. The sequence continues at coordinate 1,276,677 of CM065716.1, forward strand.
CACAGTGGAAGGCTATGAGTATGGGTACAGCTCACACATGTGGGAGCGGACAAGGCCCGTGGACATGCAGTTCCAGTCTCTGCAGATGCACAAAATGAAGAAACTGGAGAACTCGCGCCGCTACAGAGAGCGCATAAAGCAAAACCCTGAACGATACCGACAGTATCGTGAAAAACAGAACCAGTACTGGAGGAAGTGGTGGAAGAGGCAGCAAGAGAAGCAATAGAAGACGCTGTGCTGGGAGGGTGACAGGGAGCAGACTGTGTCTGTGTCTGTGTCTAGTGGATAGAAATGCAATGTGAGGACAACACTTGGCTCCTGGGGTGCATTGAGGATCAGGGCACACTGGGGTTTGCGCAAGTGCATGTGCATACAGAGGGGCACACACCTGCACTTGCGCATACAGAGGGGCATATCACCATTGTTGTGAACAGACGTTAAATTAAATCAATCAATCAAATCAGCGTGTACATGCTTGATGCTGTTTGAAGATGTAATGTGAGAAATGTGTTCAGTTACTGCTTCTCTTCCAAACTCATCTGTTCTAAAGCAGCAGGAGAAAAACAATCCACAAATAGAATCATCCAGTTCTACTGACATGATGGGGATAAGGCTTCAGCAAAATCCACAAATAAAATTATACAGTTCTACTGACATAAATAGAATCATCCAGTTCTACTGACATAAATAGAATCCTCCAGTTCTACTGACATCATGGGGATAAAATCCACAAATAGAATCATCCAGTTCTACTGACATAAATAGAATCATCCAGTTCTCCTGACATGATGGGGAGAAGGCTTCATCAGAGCTGAAAATGACATAGTCTGCTGCATTGCTGTGCAAACCTACCAATCTAATGTGTGCATGGTCCCTTTTATAATGTTTTATTCTTGTATCAGAACATAGTCTGAAAATCAAAGCTTTAAGTTTGACAAAAATGACAGTGGACAGAACAGTCCTAAGCAGCTCCTTGTATCGATCTGTCTGTGTCTTCATGTGCACATGCCTGGTGAGGATCTCTGTACATGTACTAATATTTGCATTTGCATTTTGTGCAACATGTGTGTCAGTGAGAAGTAAAGAGACTGATGTGTTGTCTTACGAAGCAGCACATTTATTTAACTGTCAAAAGTCTCAGACATACACCTGCACTTGTGCATGTGCATACAGAGGGGCACACACCTGCATTGTGCATTGCATACAGAGGGGCACACACCTGCATTGTGCATGTGCATACAGAGGGGCACACACCTGCACTTGCGCATACAGAGGGGCATACACCTGCGCTTGTGCATGTGCGTACAGAGGGGCACACACCTGCATTGTGCATTGCATACAGAGGGGCACACGCCTGCATTGTGCATGTGCATACAGAGGGGCACACACCTGCTCTTGTGCATGTGCATACAGAGGGGCACACACCTGCATTGTGCATTGCATACAGAGGGGCACACACCTGCATTGTGCATTGCATACAGAGGGGCACACACATGCATTGTGCATGTGCATACAGAGGGGCATACACACATGCATGCATGCCAGAGCACCATCATGAAAATTGTGTACACTGGCATCTCCCATGTTAACCTATCCCCCAACATTCACAGTCAGCTTTGCACAGGTAGGCCTTGTGTGGGTGATCCAGGATCAGTCGTTGCTGGACTTCGGAAAATGGCTCTGGGCGTTTCACATCTGTGAGGAACTGGTCCATGGTGCTGACAGGCTTTCAGCACTGACACCATCCCCACAGTCGGCTTGGCTTCAAACTGATCAGATTCAACTTCAAAATGAGAACACGCAACTGGCTCCATCTCTGTGCCGCATCTGACAAAGAGAAATGTCACTGGTGCGCATGACCAATTACCCTAGTTCCAAACATTTACCCTAGTTCCAAACATTTGATTGAAGCGATGAGTGATGCCTGTTGAACAAAGAGAAATGTCACTGGTGCGCATGACCAATTACCCTAGTTCCAAACATTTGATGGAAGCAATGAGTGATGCCTGTTTTTAACAGTAAGAAATGTCACTGGATTACCTGACCAATTACCTTCGTTCCAAACATTTGATTGAAGCGATGAGTGATGCCTGTTTTTAACAGTAAGAAATGTCACTGGATTACCTGACCAATTACCTTCGTTCCAAACATTTGATTGAAGCGATGAGTGATGCCTGTTTTTAACAGTAAGAAATGTCACTGGATTACCTGACCAGTTACCTTCGTTCCAAACATTTGGTTGAAGCGATGAGTGATGCCTGTTTAACAGTAAGAAATGTCACTGAATTACCTGACCAATTACCTTCGTTCCAAACATTTGGTTGAAGCGATGAGTGATGCCTGTTTAACAGTAAGAAATGTCACTTTTTCGTTTTTCTTTTCATTTGGTTTTTTTAATGTCTTGTGAGTTGCCTTCAACTTAGTGACAGCCCAGATATGACCCTAGGCGGTCGGCTGGGCTATGAGCAACATGATCCCTGGCAGTGGCGCCAGGTTAACAGTGCCATGGTGGCTGGGCTTTGAGCAACATGACCCCTGGCAGTAGCACCAGGTTAACAGTGCCATGGCAGCAGCGCAGGTTAACAGTGCCATGGCAGTGGCGCCAGGTTAACAGTGCCATGGTGGCTGGGCTTTGAGCAACATGACCCCTGGCAGTAGCACCAGGTTAACAGTGCCCTGGCAGTAGCACCAGGTTAACAGTGCCATGGCAGTGGCGCCAGGTTAACAGTGCCATGGTGGCTGGGCTTTGAGCAACATGACCCCTGGCAGTAGCACCAGGTTAACAGTGCCATGGCAGTGGCGCCAGGTTAACAGTGCCATGGTGGCTGGGCTTTGAGCAACATGATCCCTGGCAGTAGCACCAGGTTAACAGTGCCATGGCAGTGGCGCCAGGTTAACAGTGCCATGGTGGCTGGGCTTTGAGCAACATGACCCCTGGCAGTAGCACCAGGTTAACAGTGCCATGGCAGTGGCGCCAGGTTAACAGTGCCCTGGTGGCTGGGCTTTGAGCAACATGATCCCTGGCAGTAGCACCAGGTTAACAGTGCCATGGTGGCTGGGCTATGAGCAACATTATCCATGGCAGTAGCACCAGGTTAACAGTGCCCTGGTGGCTGGGCTTTGAGCAACATGATCCCTGGCAGTAGCACCAGGTTAACAGTGCCATGGTGGCTGGGCTATGAGCAACATGATCCCTGGCAGTAGCACCAGGTTAACAGTGCCATGGTGGCTGGGCTGTGAGCAACATTATCCATGGCAGTAACGCCAGGTTAACAGTGCCCTGGCAGTAGCACCAGGTTAACAGTGCCCTGGCAGTAGCACCAGGTTAACAGTGCCCTGGCAGTAGCACCAGGTTAACAGTGCCATGGCAGTAGCACCAGGTTAACAGTGCCATGGTGGCTGGGCTATGAGCAACATGATCCCTGGCAGTAGTGCCAGGTTAACAGTGCCATGGCAGTAGTGCCAGGTTAACAGTGCCATGGCAGTGGCACCAGGTTAACAGTGCCATGGTGGCTGGGTTATGAGCAACATGATCCCTGGCAGTAGCACCAGGTTAACAGTGCCATGGCAGTAGCACCAGGTTAACAGTGCCATGGCAGTAGCACCAGGTTAACAGTGCCATGGTGGCTGGGTTATGAGCAACATGATCCCTGGCAGTAGCACCAGGTTAACAGTGCCATGGCAGTAGCACCAGGTTAACAGTGCCATGGTGGCTGGGCTATGAGCAACATTATCCCTGGCAGTAGCGCCAGGTTAACAGTGCCATGGCAGTGGCGCCAGGTTAACAGTGCCATGGTGAGTGTCAGACATACCCCAATGGCTCATGCCGTTTGTGCAGTTTTATTGCCAGTGTCTGACATGCCCAGTGATGATGGAGTGCCAGGGTCAGAGGTCAGGCTTTTTCAGTAGTCTACAGTTTTATTGCCAGGGTCAGAGGTCAGACTTGTGCTGTAGTCTACAGTTTATTGCCAGGGTCAGAGGTCAGACTTGTGCCGTAGTCTACAGTTTTATTGCCAGGGTCAGAGGTCAGACTTGTGCCGTAGTCTACAGTTTTATTGCCAGTGTGGGACATGGCCAGTGGTGATAGAGTGCTGGGGTCAGAGGTAACTGCTGTATGAATGGAGAATGTCTCTCATCATTCAGATTTCTTTCTTTTTACAATTTGAAAAAAAAAAAAAAAAAAGCTGCAATGTCAGACTTCCTGTGTTTGTCCCTCTTTGTGCTTTTCTTTCTGTCTGCCCCTCTCATGCCACATCACTCAAAACACACACACATCACTCACACTAGTCAACACACATACACACACACACACACCACACACACACACACCCCACACACACTCACCATCACTCACTCAGTCATACACACCACACACACAACACACAACACACACACACACACACACACACACACACAACCACTACACTCACTCAGCAACACACACACTCACACACAACACACACACACACACCACATCACACTCCACATGCACACACACACACTCACTCATACACACACTCCCACGTACACACACACATGCGCGCACACATACACATGCACACACATGCATGCACATGCACACACGCATGCATGCATCCACGTATGCATGCACTCGCATGCATGCACACACGCACGCATGTATGCACACACACACACCACACACACACACACACACACACACACACACACACAAATATGCTGTATTACTCGCCTGCTGCCATGGTCACCCCTCTCCCTACTGTCTCCCTTTGTGTCAAAAATAAAGAACCTCGCATGCGCTGAGAAATTGTACAACTGACAGAAATTTCCTCTGCTACTTGAAAGAGTGCCAATGGATTATCAGTCAGAAATACCAAACATTGTCAGCTTGCAAATTCCTACCACATCATCAGTCAGAAATACCACACATTGTCAGCTTGCAAATTCCTACCACATCATCGGTCAGAAATGCCACACATTGTCAGCTTGCAAATTCCTACCACATCATCAGTCAGAAATACCACACATTGTCAGCTTGCAAATTCCTGCCACATCATCAGTCAGAAATACCACACATTGTCAGCTTGCAAATTCCTACCACATCAAAAGAGAAAACAGCAAGATCTTTCATTTTCATGGCGTTGCCTTGTTTAACATCATGTACCACAGTGATCATGGGAGCAGCTGGATGTGTGTGTATGAGTTTGACAAGTAACACAGTGAACATGGGAACATCTGGATGTGTGTATGTGTGACACAGGCAGGATCAAAGATAGTGGCAACGTGAGGTGACTGCAGGTGGAAGTCAGAACTTATCAAAGTGTGTAGAATAACTCGGCCAAACAATGAGACAAATGAATTACAAGACAAAACATGACGCATTTCCACCTCTTTGGTCTTCTTCAGGCAAGGTCGCTTCCATCAACACCACTAACACTGTGGCCACAACAACCATGCTGTTGGACAATCCTCTAACCCTCTCCATTCTTCCATACTACAACCAAGAGGGTGAAAGGCGTCATCTTGTGATTGGTTTGTCCGTGTTGTTTGAAGGAGTTATTATGAATATTTTGTAAGATTTGTTTGGATCAAAGATGTTCAAGAAGTATTTGGAGCAAGAATCGAGATTTTAAAACTATACTTTTTTTTCAAGAGAGAGGACTAGTAGTTGTGGTGACAGCAGTATCAGCTGGCATGCAGAATCAGGGAAGACTACCTGAAGACTACCTGAGGGTTCGCTTTCTGTACTTTGTTTTGATGAAAGACAGTTGGGAAAAAAAAAAGAACATTATGCCACCACGGCCTACCGAAGCAATACTGGCACTGGGTGTTTTGTTATTTTCAGCCTTCATGGACTATCAGGCGTGGGGGGGCGACCTGGGCTGGTTTGGCGATGGCGGCAGTCTGCTGCACGCCCCACACAGGCCGACCCAGAGCAGGCTGAGCAAAACTGAAGTGAGCCGGCGCTACCGGAACAGACTGAGACAGCAGCCCCACCTGTACCAGCTGTACAAAGAGAAGCAAACCCTGCTGCGCCGCAAGGCCCGCGAACGCCACAGACAGAGGCTGCAGCAGATGTAACTGCCCCAGGTCCCTGTCTGACCTGATCAGCTGAAGGCCTGTGGAGTGACCTCGTAGTGTTCTGACCCAAGTTCTAACTCTTAGTGTACCTGGACTGACAGGGGACAGAGGTGTGGAAGTAGGGGAGGTGTGTGTGTGTGTGGTGGGGGGGGGGGGGGGTGTGAGGCTGGGACTCTTAAATGTTCACTGACTGAGGATAGATATGTAAAAGGAAGGGGGGTGTAGGGGGGGGAGGGTGTTGAGGCTGGGTGAATTTCACCTTTATTTCCTGATAGAAGTGTCTGGCTAAAGTTCAAGTGACAAAGTTTTCTTTGGCAGGAGTTTGAGCTCTTCAGTATGCCTGGGTTAACTCTTTAGTGACTTCAGCTGGAGAAATAGGAGCAGTCACAGCCTAGGTTAACTCTTTAGTGACTTCAGCTGGAGAAGTAGGAGCAATCACAGCCTAGGTTAACTCTTTAGTGACTTCAGCTGGAGAAATGGGAGCAGTCACAGCCTAGGTTAACTCTTGAGTGACTTCAGCTGGAGAAATAGGAGCAGTCACAGCCTAGGTTAACTCTTTAGTGACTTCAGCTGGAGAAATAGGAGCAGTGTCCATCTTACACATGTGAACTCGTGACACTTTTAGGGGTGCTCATGCACACACACACACACACACACACACACACACACACACAACACACACACACACACACACACATGAAGAAGCTCTTGGTACCGATTAGCCTACCGTATACATGTCAATGGTTTGTTTTTAACTGGATGCAGGTTCAGGAAACAAGATCAAAGATTGTTGCAAGGAAAGTCAAATTAGCTTTTGTGAAATGACTGACAAATCAATGTGAAAGAATCATGAAGGTAGTTTGAAAATTCTTTAAAAATTGTGTTCAATTGAGAAAGTTTCTAAGATCAGAATTGTACTTGTTAGAATAGACAGGTGATCTGTGAATATTGTATCACATCAAGGTCCACTACTAGTGTTCTTTGAAAATTTCAGGCAGCTCCGCCCCAAAAGAAAAAATTATGGAACATGTACCATGAAAACTTCATTAAAGTGTGTTGTCAATCATGCGTTCTGTATTGCTGCGCTCAGTGAGAGGTGTGTGTGTGTGTGTGTGTGTGTGTGTGTGTGTGTGTGTGTGTGTTGCTGCTGCTGTTGCTGCTGAGTGCAGGCTGAAAGAATTAACAAAAGTTCAGCTAAAGTCAAGTCTCAGCAGAATCAATCAGCATAACATAAAATTCTCTGAAATAATGTTTGTTGTTGTTTTGAAACCAGAGTATATTTTGGCGAAAAGGTACAATTGGACTGTTTTCATTTCACAATGTATTGACCACTTGACCAGTGTTCATGCACCAACTCCTGTGATAAAGTCATGCTGAGATGCTTTTTGAGTGTCAGAATACCCATCCTCACCTAATTCCTCAGTGGCACTGCTTTCAGATTAACAGATTAGCATCAAAGGAAAATGGGCCCTGAAGACGGCGTTGTAACCAGAAGTGTTGTTTTGATTCCAGTGCCCTCTCCCCGAGGTTGGCCCCTGGACTATGAGGAGTTCCAGCCCTGCCCTGGAACCCCCAGTCCCCACCTTAGTCTCAAACGAGAGAGGGCCAAAAGTAGCATGCGGCAGTTAAGAGAGCGCCTGAAGACGACCCTGTCAAGTACAGCCTGTACAGAGCCAAACAGCGCCAGTATGACAGGAAGTACCGCGAAAAGCGCAGACAGCAGCTGGGTGAAATGGTGGCAGTGCCGTTCCCTCACCAACATTACTACCAGTGAATGGTGGCAGTGCCGTTCCCTCACCAACATTACTACCAGTGAATGGTGTCAGTGCCGTTCCCTCACCAACATTACTACCAGTGAATGGTGGCAGTGCCGTTCCCTCACCAACATTACTACCAGTGAATGGTGTCAGTGCCGTTCCCTCACCAACATTACTACCAGTGAATGGTGTCAGTGCCGTTCCCTCACCAACATTACTACCAGTGAATGGTGTCAGTGCAGTTCCCTCACCAACATTACTACCAGTGAATGGTGGCAGTGCCATTCCCTCACCAACATTACTACCAGTGAGTGGTGTCAGTGCCGTTCCCTCACCAACATTACTACCAGTGAATGGTGTCAGTGCAGTTCCCTCACCAACATTACTACCAGTGAATGGTGGCAGTGCCATTCCCTCACCAACATTACTACCAGTGAATGGTGGCAGTGCCATTCCCTCACCAACATTACTACCAGTGAATGGTGGCAGTGCCATTCCCTCACCAACATTACTACCAGTGAGTGGTGTCAGTGCCGTTCCCTCACCAACATTACTACCAGTGAATGGTGGCAGTGCCGTTCCCTCACCAACATTACTACCAGTGAATGGTGGCAGTGCCGTTCCCTCACCAAAATTACTACCAGTGAATGGTGTCAGTGTGTCCATCAACATTACTATCAGTGAATGGTGGCAGTGCCGTTCCCTCACCAACATTACTATCAGTGAATGGTGGCAGTGCCGTTCCCTCACCAACATTACTACCAATGAATGGTGTCAGTGCAGTTCCCTCACCAACATTACTATCAGTGAATGGTGGCAGTGCCGTTCCCTCACCAACATTACTATCAGTGACTGGTAGCAGTGCCGTTTCCTCACCAACATTACTATCAGTAAATGGTGGCAGTGCCGTTCCCTCACCAACATTACTACCAGTGAATGGTAGCAGTGCTTTCCCTCACCAACATTACTACCAGTGAATGGTAGCAGTGCTGTTCCCTCACCAACATTACTACCAGTGAATGGTGTCAGTGCAGTTCCCTCACCAACATTACTACCAGTGAATGGTGTCAGTGCAGTTCCCTCACCAACATTACTATCAGTGAATGGTGTCAGTGCAGTTCCCTCACCAACATTACTACCAGTGAATGGTGTCAGTGCAGTTCCCTCACCAACATTACTACCAGTGAATGGTGTCAGTGTGTCCATCAACATTACTACCAGTGAATGGTGTCATTGTGTCCACGATCAGGCTGGACACCTTGGTGCTTTGGGACTGATGATCACTACCAGTGAATGGTGTCATTGTGTCCATGATCAGGCTGGACACCTTGGTGCTTTGGGACTGATGATCACTACCAGTGAATAGTGTCATTGTATCCACGATCAGGCTGGACACCTTGGTGCTTTGGGACTGATGAGTTGGGTGGAAGAAGAACAAAGAAGAAAAAATGTTTTTGTAGGAGACAGTGATGGAAAAATGACTAACTTGATATGTCATGTAACATATTTGCTGATGTTCCTAGGATTCTTTTGCAATTTGCAAATCATCTGGCAAACTTGTATATAAATCTTAAATAAATGTTAGCGAACTGCCAAGAGAAACGTGGACAAACGAGTCACAAAACAGAACACGATGCGTTTCGACCTCTTAGGTCTTCTTCAGGCAAGACACAAACAAATAGGACAATGAAAATGAACGAGTTTGTCACGTAGCTTTGATCTCTTCAGCGCAAGGTAGGCGTTTCTCTTGGCGGTTCGCTAGCATTTATTTAAGATTTGTTTAGATTTCCGCCTGCAGTCATCTCACTTTGCAACTAGACTTGTGTATGTTTTGTTTACTTGCAATTACTTTCTGTTATATTTCTTACATACATGCACACATGCCCTTGCATGCACACATGCATGCGCGCACCATACATCACACACACACACACACACACACACACACATGCACGTATGCACACATACATGCGCATGCATGCACACAACATGGGAGTTGTTTTGAGTTCAGTTTTATGGTTTGTGTCATGTTGGTTTTTTGGTTGTTTCTTTTTGTGTTTCTTCCATATGATTTCATTTGATGGAAATATACTGCAGAAACATTTGAGCTTGTGTATGTGTTTATCATTTAAGAAGAGTGTGTGTTTGTGATTGCTGAAGATTGGTTTGAATGATTAATGTGCACAGACATTGACATGTATACACACATGCATTCCTACACACACAGTCATACAGTGGCATGCACAGCAGAATACTTGTTCTTACTCTGTCATTCAGCCCCACATTTGTTGTTCTCTGTTGCATCTTTGAAATTCGCCTGGCCTCTATCGACCCACTTTCTGTTCTTTCATTTCTAATATATGAAAAGTGGGGTGGGAGGGGGTGGGGGTGCGGGCTGCAGCAAAGAAGAAGAAACATGATTATTCTTCAGTTTGGAGGCTAGATGATGTTGCTGAATGAGATCAGGGCAGAACACAGTTCTTGATGTGACACTGGCAGCAGGGCAGAGAGGTCCATGGTAAACATGGTCAGTGGCCCCCTGTCACTGTGTGGTAAACATGGTTAGTGGCCCCCTGTCGCTGTATGGTAAACATGGTCAGTGGCCCCCTGTCACTGTGTGGTAAACATGGTCAGTGGCCCCCTGTCACTGTGTGGTAAACATGGTCAGTGGCCCCCTGTCACTGTGTGGTAAACATGGTCAGTGGCCGCCTGTCACTGTGTGGTAAACATAGTCAGTGGCCTCCTGTCACTGTGTGATAAACATGGTCAGTGGCCCCCTGTCGCTGTGTGGTAAACATGGTCAGTGGCCCCCTGTCGCTGTGTAGTAAACATGGTCAGTGACCCCCTGTCCCTATGTGGTAAACATGGTCAGTGGCCCCCTGTCGCTGTGTGGTAAACATGGTCAGTGGCCCCTGTCGCTGTATGGTAAACATGGTCAGTGGCCCCCTGTCGCTGTCATCTGGTCCGTGGTAAACATGGTCAGTGGCCCCCTGTCGCTGTGTGGTAAACATTGTCAGTGGCCCCCTGTCGTTGTGTGGTAAACATAGTCAATGGCCCCCTGTCACTGTGTGGTAAACATGGTCAGTGGCCCCCTGTCACTGTGTGGTAAACATGGTCAGTGGCCCCCTGTCACTGTATGGTAAACATGGTCAGTGGCCCCTGTCGCTGTCATCTGGTCCGTGGTAAACATGGTCAGTGGCCCCCTGTCGCTGTGTGGTAAACATTGTCAGTGGCCCCCTGTCGTTGTGTGGTAAACATAGTCAATGGCCCCCTGTTGCTGTATGGTAAACATGGTCAGTGGCCCCCTGTCGCTGTATGGTAAACATGGTCAGTGGTCCCTGTCACTGTATGGTAAACATGGTCAGTGGTCCCCTGTCACTGTGTGGTAAACATGGTCAGTGGCCCCCTGTCACTGTGTGGTAAACATTGTCAGTGGCCCCTGTCGCTGTATGGTAAACATGGTCAGTGGCCCCCTGTCACTGTGTGGTAAACATGGTCAGTGGCCCCCTGTCACTGTATGGTAAACATGGTCAGTGGCCCCCTGTCGCTGTCATCTGGTCCATGGTAAACATGGTCAGTGGCCCCCTGTCGCTGTGTGGTAAACATGGTCAGTGGCCCCCTGTCGCTGTGTGGTAAACATGGTCAGTGGCCCCCTGTCACTGTATGGTAAACATGGTCAGTGGCCCCCTGTCGCATATGTGGTAAAACATGGTCAGTGGCCCCCTGTCGCTGTGGTTACTGGCTGTGGCCCCGTCACCGTGGGAATACATGGTCAGTGGCCCTGTCGCTGTGGTGTTAACATGGTCAGTGGGACCCTGCGCCAGGACTGGTCATGGGAAACATGAGTCCAGTGGAAAGCCGTCGCTGTGATTAGTGGAGCTGTGACCATTCATGAATACATGTCTTTAATGGCTAGACTATTGGCGCTTTTCAGATGTGTGGAGGAAAGTAGAGGGGAGGCAAACATAGTCTGAGGAAGTGTAACAACTGAGTACAGGCAGAAGAAGGATGTAGGTAGGGAGAGCAAACGTTAGTTCTGTCATTACTTTAAGTGTTAAACTATTTCTTTATCAGTGTTCAGAAGAATATGTTTAGTAGGGGGAGCAAACATTAGTTCTGTCATTCGTTTAAGTGTTAACTGTTTCTTTATCAGTGTTCAGAAGAAGATGTTTAGTAGGGGGAGCAAACGTTAGTTCTGTCATTACGTTTAAGTGTTAAATATTTCTTTATCAGTGTTCAGAAGAATATGTTTAGTAGGGGGAGTAAACATTAGTTCTGTCATTACTTTAAGTGTTAAAGTGTTTCTTTATCAGTGTTCAGAAGAATATGTTTAGTAGGGGGAGTAAACATTAGTTCTGTCATTACTTTAAGTGTTAAAGTGTTTCTTTATCAGTGTTCAGAAGAGTATGTTTGGAAGTGGGATAACCGTAGGTGGAATTTGAAACTTTTCTTCTTCTTCTCCTGTTATCATTATTTTATCATTACATAACTATGAATTCCGTTATTATTAATTTGATAAGTATGTTTGCTTCCCTTCAAACTGTTCCTTCTTCTTTTCAATTCCCCATTCAGTATTTTGTCTTTCACCCAAGACCACATTTTACCAAATCAAAGAGATCAAAGAGATAAGTGACTGCTTATTCGCCTTTGATCTTCATTGTCTTGAATGTTATTTGACCTGTACCACTCACAATGAAACATTCTTTTAGAGTGTTGGGACTTGCATGATGTGAGACATAAACATTTTACAGCAGATTCCATTAAAACCTTGTTCAGATATGTTCCACCTGATGTGATTTTTGAAAATTTGAAAGAGATTAACATTTTTCATTTGATCTGAGATTTTACAGTGGAAAGATTTTTGACAAAATTTCGGATATGTTTTTTGATGTATTTTAAAGAGTTGTGTGAATGAATGACTTGTGAGTTGTCTTCAACGCGATGACAGCCCTGATATGGCCCTTGGCGGTCGGCTGGGCTATAAGCAACATGACCTTACCTTACCTAACCTTACCTTGCTTCAAAAGATACATTTGAAACTAAGCCAGAGTGCCAAACAAAGTGCCAAACAAAGTGAACTTGTGACAACAGATTCTGACACCTTAAAACTACACTTGATTACATCTTATGGTTAAGTGTTATAAAGCTAATATCAGTTGAATGAAGACATGCATACCTCACCTTAGGGTCAAATAAAGAAAAGAATGATCATGCCACCTGTCGTCTTTATTTGCTTTGTGTAGACAGGAAAGGTGCATCAAATGCCTGTCACTCCTCACATTCCAATCTGCTGCAGATCAGACTGTTTGCCTCAGGTTAGTTTGTTAATTCATGACATTGCCCCACAAAGACTGCTTCAAAATAAACCAACAAGATTGGTGTTACTTTTAAGCTGCTGCCCTTTTTTTTTCCTGCAGAAAATTGCTGTTTGAAGCAAGGTCAGAGATGCCATGTGTGTGGTGGAGACAGAGGTCAGGCTGTAACCCCACTGCACACACACCATGCCTGACCTGTCCCCCACTGCACAGACACCATGCTTGACCTGTACCCCACTGCACACACACACCATGCCTGATCTGTACCCCACTGCACACACACACCATGCCTGACCTGTACCCCACTGCACACACATACCATGCCTGACCTGACCCCCACTGCACACACACCATGCCTGACTGTCCCACTGCACACACACATGCCTGACCTGTACCCCACTGCACACACACACCATGCCTGACCTGTACCCCACTGCACACACACCATGCCTGACCTGTACCCCACTGCACACACAACCATGCCTGACCTGTACCCCACTGCACACACAACCATGCCTGACCTGTACCCCACTGCAACACACCATGCTGACCTGTACCCACTGCACACACCATGCCTGACCTGTCCCCTGCACACACCCTCTGACCTGTCCCCCACTGCACACACACACCATGCCTGACCTGTTACCCCATCTGCCCACACACCCATGCCTGACCTGTACCCCACTGCACACACACCATGCCTGACCTGTACCCCACTGCACACACACATGCTGACTGTCCCCACTGCACCACACCATGCCTGACCTGTCCCCCACTGCACACACACACCATGCCTGACCTGTCCCCACTGCACACACACCATGCCTGACCTGTCCCCCACTGCACACACACACCATGCCTGACCTGTCCCCCACTGCACACACACACCATGCCTGACCTGTCCCCACTGCACACACACACCATGCCTGACCTGTCCCCACTGCACACACACCATGCCTGACCTGTCCCCCACTGCACACACACACCATGCCTGACCTGTCCCCCACTGCACACACACACCATGCCTGACCTGTCCCCCACTGCACACACACACCATGCCTGACCTGTACCCCACTGCACACACACACCATGCCTGACTGTACCCCACTGCACACACACCATGCCTGACCTGTACCCCACTGCATCACACACACCATGCCTGACCTGTCCCCCACTGCACACAACACCATGCCTGACTGTACCCCACTGCCACACACACCATGCCTGACCTGTCCCACTGCTACACACCCATGCTCTGACATGCACACACACACCATGCCTGACCTGTACCCCACTGCACACACACACCATGCCTGACCTGTACCCCACTGCACACACACACCATGCCTGACCTGTACCCCACTGCACACACACCATGCCTGACCTGTACCCCACTGCACACACAACCATGCTGACCTGTCCCCATGCAACACATGCCTGACTGTACCCCACTGCACACACAACCATGCCTGACCTGTACCCCACTGCACACACACACCATGCCTGACCTGTACCCCACTGCACACACACACCATGCCTGACCTGTCCCCACTGCACACACACACCATGCCTGACCCATGTACACCCCATCCTGACCTGTACCCCACGACACACACATGCCTGACCTGTACCCCACTGCACACACACACCATGCCTGACCTGTACCCCACTGCACACACACACCATGCCTGACCTGTACCCCACTGCACACACACCATGCCTGACCTGTCCCCACTGCACAACACACCATGCCTGACTGTACCCCACTGCACACACAACCATGCCTGACCTGTACCCCATGCAACACACACCATGCCTGACCTGTCCCCACTGCACAACACCATGCCTGACCTGTCCCCACTGCACACACACATGCCTGACTGTACCCCACTGCCACACACCTGCCTGACTGTCCCATGCCACACACCATGCCTGACCTGTCCCCACTGCACACACACACCATGCCTGACTGTCCCCATGCACACACACCATGCTGACCTGTCCCCACTGCACACACACACCATGCCTGACTGTACCCCACTGCACACACACCATGCCTGCCTGTCCCACTGCACACAACACCATGCCTGACCTGTACCCCAATGCACACCACACATGCCTGACCTGTACCCCACTGACAACACACCATGCCTGACCTGTCCCACTGCACACACACACCATGCTGACCTGTCCCACTGCCACACACACCATGCCTGACCTGTACCCCACTGCACACACACCATGCCTGACCTGTCCCCACTGCACACACACACCATGCCTGACCTGTCCCCACTGCACACACACCTGCCTGACCTGTCCCACTGCCACACACCATGCCTGACTGTACCCCACTGCAACAACACCATGCCTGACCTGTCCCCACTGCCACCACACCATGCCTGACCTGTCCCCCTGCACACACACCATGCCTGACCTGTCCCCACTGCACACACACACATGCCTGACCTGTACCCCACTGCACACACACACCATGCTGACCTGTCCCCACTGCACACACACACCATGCCTGACCTGTCCCCACTGCACTCACACCATCCTGACTGTCCCCACTGCCACACACACCATGCCTGACTGTACCCACTGCACACACACACCATGCCTGACTGTCCCATGCCCAACAGAATGCTGACTGTACCCCACTGCACACACACCATGCCTGACCTGTACCCCACTGCCACACCACCATGCCTGACCTGTCCCCACTGCACACACACCCATGCCTGACCTGTCCCCACTGCACACACACCATGCCTGACCTGTACCCCACTGCACACACACCATGCCTCGACTGTCCCCTGCACACACACACTGCCTGACCTGTACCCCACTGCACACACACACCATGCCTGACCTGTCCCCACTGCACACAACACCATGCCTGACCTGTACCCACTGACACACACACCGACGTCACTGCACAACCATGCCTGACCTGTCCCCACTGCACACACACACCATGCCTGACCTGTACCCACTGCACACACAACCATGCCTGACTGTACCCCACTGTCACCACCATCATGACTGTCCCCACTGCACCACACCCATGCCTGACCTGTACCCCACTGCACACACACCATGCCTGACCTGTACCACTGCATTCATCACACCATGCCGACTGTACCCACATGCACAACAACCATGCCTGACCTGTACCCACTGCACACACACCATGCGCCTGTCCCCATGCACAACACACACACTGCCTGACCTGTACCCACTGCACACACATACCATGCCTGACCTGTCCCCACTGCACACACACACCATGCTGACTGTACCCACTGCAACACTACATGCCTGACCTGTACCCCACTGCACACACACCATGCCTGACCTGTACCCCACTGCCACACAACCATGCCTGACCTGTCCCCACTGCACACACGCCATGCCTGACCTGTCTGGCCAAGTGTTGACAGAACCCTGAAAGTGAACTGACTGTGGGATTTACCTGTGTGCAAGATGTAATGGTGCGTTCACACATGGCACCTTAGTTTACAGTCTCATTTGAGTGACTTTTCAGGGAATGAAGTCAAAACCAATGTTAACTCCGAAGGAAAAATCCCCCTTTAGTGAAATGGCCCGGCAGAGATTCGAACCGCAACCCTATGATCACCAGGATTACGAGTCTGGTACTCTACCAGTCTAGCTACATCCGTTGAAGCAAGAGAGAAACAGATTATGACAGGAGGCCAACAATGCTTTTCAACCATCAAGTCTTCTGCAGGCAAGACAAAGGAAAGTGACAGACAGAAACAAAGAAAGAACAATGGCCTAGCTGTGCTGGGAAGTGGTCTAGTTCTGTTCTTGAGCAGGAGTGATAACAGAGGTTATCTTCTCTTGGGCGCGGGGGGTGGGGTGGGGATACATGTAAAGGAGGGGCTAAAAAAGAATTAAGCAGGTGGAGTGGGGGATAATGATTGTAATAGTATTAATGATAGTAATAATAGTAATAGTATTCATCTTAAGCTATAACTACTTCAACGACAATGGTAAAACAAACTAAGGAGAATGGATGATTAACTGAATAATGTAATTAGTTTTGTTAATTAAGCCAGTCAGCAGTTCCTTCAAAGCAACCTGTCTCTTCCTTTTTTCAGCTGTGGCAGGAAGAAGACGTTCAACAGAACCGTAACTGTCATTCTTACCCGAGGAGGAACATTTTCTACATTATTAAACACTGAATGTGGAAGCATTTTTGGATGAATTCTGTAATAAGCGTAAAATTAAGAATGTCTTTGGGTGGGGGAGGAGCTTTTATTGTATGAGATAACTGTACCTCACTACTCATGGCTTTTTATTCATTCATTCATTTGTTTTGCTTTCAAATACTTTTTTTTATCCCATTCGAGTAGCAGTTTTGTTTTGACCTTGTATAATAATTTTTACCCCCCATATTCTTCTGAATCTTTTAGAAAGATGGATCATTTAAAGTAAACAAAACGGCATGCTGCTAATAAGTTCCATCAGTTAACATAATCCTCCTTGTATCAAGCAGAAATTGAAAGTCTGTCTTCATGTCCATCAGGTATCACTCACACTCAGATTGAAGGTCTGTCTTCATGTCCATCAGGTATCACTCACACTCAGATTGAAGGTCTGTCTTCATGTCCATCAGGTATCACTCACACTCAGATTGAAGGTCTGTCTTCATGCCCATCAGGTATCACTCACACTCAGATTGAAGGTCTGTCTTCATGTCCATCAGGTATCACTCGCACTCAAATTGAAGGTCTGTCTTCATGCCCATCAGGTATCACTCACACTCAAATTGAAGGTCTGTCTTCATGCCCATCAGGTATCACTCACACTCAGATTGAAGGTCTGTCTTCATGTCCATCAGGTATCACTCACACTCAGATTGAAGGTCTGTCTTCATGTCCATCAGGTATCACTCACACTCAGATTGAAGGTCTGTCTTCATGCCCATCAGGTATCACTCACTCAGATTGAAGGTCTGTCTACATGTCCATCAGGTATCACTCACACTCAAATTGAAGGTCTGTCTTCATGTCCATCAGGTATCACTCACACTCAGCTGAGCACAAGCCTGACATCCTCATAGAGCATAGAGTGCTGCATTTCATGTCCCATAACTCCAGAGATGACAGGCGGAGGGGAAAGAGAAGGGCGGTAGAGCTGTGTAGCGGCTTACAGGCGTGTAGCCCCTGGGTTAGGTGTTGTGTCACTTGGGACGCTAAACCCCTGCTTGTGCCTGTGGTTGCAGAGGGGGAGGAAACCAGGCGGTACCGGACCCTGTTCACTCCCTATCAGATCCTAGAGCTGGAAAAAGAGTTCCACACCAACAAGTATCTGACCCCTAGCCGCCGGCTGGAGATGGGGCGAGCGCTGAACCTCAGCGACCGACAGCTGCGCATCTGGTTCCAGAATCGGCGGATGAAGTGGAAGAAGGAGCACAAGCTGACACACATCACCAAAACCATGAACCTGGACCGACTGGTGGAGCACAGAGCCGCCCAGGACAAACAGGAATCGAAGAACTCATCCACATGAGAACAGTTCTGTCAAGAACTTGTCCGCTTCAGAACAGTTCTTTTAAGAACTCGTCCACCTGTGAACAGTTCTTTTAAGAA
Organism: Conus canariensis; assembly: GCA_033310375.1. Lineage (NCBI taxonomy): Eukaryota > Metazoa > Mollusca > Gastropoda > Neogastropoda > Conidae > Conus > Conus canariensis. Next base: position 1,295,427 of record CM065716.1, read on the forward strand.
CTCATCCACTTCAGAACAGTTCTTTTAAGAACTCATCCACTTCAGAACAGTTCTTTTAAGAACTCATCCACTTCAGAACAGTTCTTTTGAGAACTTGTCCACTTCAGAATAATTATTTGAGAACTTGTCCACTGGAGAACAGTTTTTTCAAGAACTCGTCCACTTAAGCACAGTTCTTTTGAGAACTCGTCCACTTGAAAACAGTTCTGAAGAACTCATCCACTTGAGGACAGTTCTTTTAAGAACTGGTCCACCTAAGAACAGTTCTTTTAAGAACTCGTCCACTTGAGAACAGTTGTATACCAAACCAGATTCTTAAAGCCATGGACAGAGAAGGATCTTTCCCTACATTGTAAACCCAATGGTATTCTGCTGACGTGTCACAAAATTGTATCTGAACAAAGATGTTGGGCAAACTGGTGAAAAACTGTTGTCAGAGTGGCCATCCATGCAATAAGTTCAGAACAGTCTGTGACATCTGAAATGGCCTTGGTTATACAGGCTTGTAATTGTCACAATGTGCATAACTTTGGTCAAACTGGGTCAGTAGTAAGTTCATTAGTGAATGGTTTTGATGACTGGAATGTCTTTTCTTCCGTGACTGAAGTGAGTTTTGGAGAAAGACCAGCGTTCAGATGTACGGCAAAAAAAAGGGAAAAAAAAAGGATGATCTGTGACGTTGTCTTGACAGAGTGAAATGGCATCAAGACTTCTGTTTTTCTTTTGTTGTTGTTGTATGCATTCTCCTATCTTCATTTTGGTTTTTCGTTTCTCCAACATGTGTGTTACACGCTTGGAATGTAAATTATGGTGTTGTACTATCTGTCCAGTTTGTAGCCATGCTTACAGCTTTCCGTCTTTGAGTTTCTACTCGTTTGTGAAGCGCTGCGCTGTGTTTGACAGCAAAGCTTCCTGGGAATGGACACTACATTACATGCTATCCATTCTCTTTCTTCGAGAAAATATGCAAGGAACTCTGTCTTTCTAGTGCTTGATCATCTTTTGATTTATTACAACTGAATTTTCAGAATAAAAGTAAGGAAGTAAAAAGGAACAAAACTCGTCAATTTTTTTTTATCAGTTAGGCTTAAAAGAAAATGACTGTTCCACCGAATGAAAGAAACAAACAAATTGCAAGACAGAACATGATGCGTTTTGACCTCTTTGGTCTTCTTCAGGCAAGACAGACAACATTCAAGACATACAAACAATCATTTGTTTTCTCAGTTTGGGTGCAGAATAGATGTGGAATGGTTTTCACTGTCTTGAGTGTTGTCTGTCTTGCCTGGGGTCAAAATGCATCATGTTTTGTCTTGTATTTTGTCTCTTTCAGTCGGCAGAACAGTGATTTTTTTCTTTTAAGCTTGTTTCAGTTTCCTGCCTGTAGTCACCTCCCTTTGAAACCAATGTCACCTCACTTTGAAACCAATCAGTCAAGCTTCATGCTGATGAAATCAATGCAACTAATCAGTCAAGCTTCTTGCTGATATTATCAATACATATGTCAAATAGACTATGAGCAGCATGTGTTTCTGTTTCTCACAAAAGAAAGAAAGAGACCAATGAGTAAATGATAGACCAATGACTAAGTAGACACAGTAGTATTTTGATCTAGAGCAGTGTGAAGAGTAAAAGCCTGAAGGTTCCTCCTGCTGGTCTTTCTGTTGTTCATTGAGATGTTCAGAGGTTCCTGATGTTCATTGAGATGTTCAGAGGTTCCTGTTGTTCATTGAGATGTTCAGAGGTTCCTGTTGTTCATTGAGACGTTCAGAGGTTCCTGATGTTCATTGAGATGTTCAGAGGTTCCTGATGTTTATTGAGATGTTCAGAGGTTCCTGATGTTCATTGAGATGTTCAGAGGTTCCTGATGTTCATTGAGACGTTCAGAGGTTCCTGATGTTCATTGAGACGTTCAGAGGTTCCTGATGTTCATTGAGACGTTCAGAGGTTCATGTTGTTCATTGAGACGTTCAGAGGTTCCTGATGTTCATTGAGATGTTCAGAGGTTCCTGTTGTTCATTGAGACGTTCAGAGGTTCCTGATGTTCATTGAGACGTTCAGAGGTTCCTGTTGTTCATTGAGAGTTCAGAGGTTCCTGTTGTTCATTGAGATGTTCAGAGGTTCCTGTTGTTCATTGAGACGTTCAGAGGTTCCTGATGTCCATTGAGACGTTCAGAGGTTCCTGATGTCCATTGAGACGTTCAGAGGTTCCTGTTGTTCATTGAGATGTTCAGAGGTTCCTGTTGTTCATTGAGATGTTCAGAGGTTCCTGATATTCATTGAGACGTTCAGAGGTTCCTGTTGTTCATTGAGACGTTCAGAGGTTCCTGTTGTTCATTGAGACGTTCAGAAGTTCCTGATGTTCATTGAGACGTTCAGAGGTTCCTGATGTTCATTGAGACGTTCAGAGGTTCCTGATTTTCATTGAGATGTTCAGAGGTTCTGATGTTCATTGAGATGTTCAGAGGTTCCTGTTGTTCATTGAGATGTTCAGAAGTTCCTGTTGTTCATTGAGATGTTCAGAGGGAAGTGAAGCCAAGTCGTTTTCAGTGACATCATTTTCTTTCAACTAGTGTGATCTGTTGTATGTAAGTTTTAAACATGTAGTGATGCCAAAAAAAAAAAAAAAGGAAAAAGTTCATCATTGCACATCTATTTTTGGCACCGACTGCAGACTGTGGCAGAAATGTGTGAAACATTCAGAGGTATGTGAGTCTGTAGGCTCAGTAGTGATCAGAATCCTTCATGGACTGCAGCCCTGAGGGAGACTGCCAGAACCAGGCGTAGCTAGGTCACCCCCTCCACAACATGGGCTGAGTGTGTCAGCATCCGATTGGAAAACATTGTAGCGTCATCAATGTGGAATGTAAAGGATCGCATAAGGTGTTCTGGTGTGTGTGTGTGTGTGTGTTTGTGTGTGTGTGTTCCTCCTCAGTTGGGTTAGCCAGGGACCCTCTCTCACTCTCTCTTTCTGCCTGTCTGTCTGTCTGTCTGTCTGTCTCTCTCTCTCTCTCTCTCTCTCTCTCTCTCTTTCTCTGTCTGTCTGTCTGTCTCTCTCTCTCTCTCTCTCTCTCTCTCTCTTTGTCTCTCTCTGTCTGTCTCTCTCTGTCTGTCTGTCTGTCTGTCTCTCTCTCTCTCTCTCTCTCTCTCTCTCTCTCTCTCTCTCTCTCTCTCTTTCTGCCTGCTTCTCTGTTCTTGTCTGTCAGTCTCTCTCTCTATCTCTGTCTGTCTGTCAGTATCTGTGTGTCAGTCTCTCTGTCTCTGTGTCTGTCAGTCTCTCTCTGTCTCTGTTTCTATGTCTGTCAGTCTCTCTCTGTCTCTGTCTGTCTGTCATTCTCTCTCTCTCTCTGTCTCTGTTTCTGTCTCTCTGTCAGTCTCTCTGTCTCTGTCTCTCTGTCAGTCCTCTCTCTCTCTCTCTCTCTCTCTCTCTCTCTCTCTCTCTCTCTCTCTCTCTCTCTCTGCCTGTCTTCTGTCACACACACTCTCTTTCTATCTCTATCTCTCTCTCTTCCACCATACACCCCCCTCTCTCTCTCTCTCTCATTCACGTTCTCTTCCCCCTCTTTTCTCTCTCTCTCTGTGTTTCACTCTGTGCCTGTGTTTCACTGTGGAAGAAACGTGTACATGCAAATACAAACATTTACCGATACCCTACTGTCCAGCCGTTAGAGGACAGCGCTTGTCCAGCCGTTGGAGGACAGCGAGCTGCTCAGGTGATCTATATTTGAAGCATATGCTGTTGCGAGGCCAGATATTATAATAGAATGTTGCCATACACGTGCACACAGTGACATTTTACAAGAGGGCCAGTTAGAATGGGTTGACGTTTTGCAGACGGGCATGGTGTGTGTCTGCAAAGTGTTTAGATTGGCAGAGTTTGTGCGGAGTACAGCGTATTGTGATGGCTTTGGTGGTCAGTTTTCTTTTTCTTTTTTGTTTGTTTTGTTTCCATGCAGTAAATGAATGAACATGTAAACTTTGCATTCGTTAACATTTCCATCCCTATGGAAATGGGCAGAATGTTTAAACGTTTATCAATGTTTCCGTATCCTATGGAAATGGGCAGAATGTTTAAACATTTATCAATGTTTCCGTATCCCATGGAAATGGGCAGAATGTTTATGTAAACGTTTATCAATGTTTCTGTATCTCATGGAAATGGACAGAATGTTTATTTTATGTTTATCAGTGTTTCCGTAACCCATAGAAATGAGCAGAATGCTTATTCAAATTCAAAACGGAGTGACTGAGGGCGGAAAATGAAGCAAAATTTAGAAAGAGAGGGGGTTAGTTACCACCAAGGACATAGACAAACAAAGTACAGGACTAGACATTGTGTTTTGTCCTGTACTTTGTTTGTCTATGTCCTTGGCAGTAAATAACCCTCTCATTCTAAATTTTGCTTGTTTAAATGTTTCTGAATGTTTCCATATCCCATAGAAAGGGGCAGAATGTTCATTTTTATGTTTCTGAATGTTTCCATATCCCATAGAAAGGGGCAGAATGTTCATTTTTATGTTTATCAATGTTTCCATATTCCATAGAAAGGGGCAGAATGTTCATTTTTATGTTTATCAATGTTTCCATATTCCATAGAAAGGGGCAGAATGTTCATTTTTATGTTTATCAATGTTTCCATATTCCATAGAAAGGGGCAGAATGTTCATTTTTATGTTTATCAATGTTTCCATATTCCATAGAAAGGGGCAGAATGTTCATTTTTATGTTTATCAGTGTTTCCATATTCCATAGAAAGGGGCAGAATGTTCATTTTTATGTTTATCAGTGTTTCCATATTCCATAGAAAGAGGCAGAATGTTCATTTTTATGTTTATCAATGTTTCCATATTCCATAGAAAGGGGCAGAATGTTCATTTTTATGTTTATCAATGTTTCCATATTCCATAGAAAGGGGCAGAATGTTCATTTTTATGTTTATCACTGTTTCCATATCCCATAGAAAGGGGCAGAATGTTCATTTTTATGTTTATCACTGTTTCTACATCCCATAGAAAGGGGCAGAATGTTCATTTTTATATTTATCAATGTTTCCATATCCCATAGAAAGGGGCAGAATGTTCATTTTTATATTTATCAATGTTTCCATATCCCATGGAAAGGGGCAGAATGTTCATTTTTATGTTTATCAATGTTTCAGTGGTCTTGAAAATGATCCCAGTCCTGAAGTCATTAAATCATAGTTCATTTCACTCTCTCTCTCTCTCTCTCTCTCTCTCTCTCTCTCTCTCTCTCTCTTGTCTCCATTCTCTCTCTCTCTCTCATCTCTCTCTGTCTCTCTCTCCATCTCTGTCTATCTCTCTGCCTCATCTGTCTCTCTCTCTCTCTGTCTCTCTCTGTCTCGCTGCCTCTCTCTCATTTCTCTCTCTCTCTCTGTCTCGCTCTCTCCATCTCTCTCATGGTTATAGTTATAACACACACACACACACACACACACACACACACACACACACACACACACACACACACACACGCACACATTTTTTCATCTGTCCTCTCCCTTCGTCCCTCTTTTTCACTCATTTTCTGTTTCATTCTGTGAAAACCATACTTGCATACAGCTGTTGATATTTTAAGATACCTACCATAGTGGTACAGGGCTATGAAGCATGTCGTGCTTTATACCTACCATAGTGGTACAGGGCTATGAAGCATGTCATGCTTTATACCTACCATAGCTGTTTGGGGCTGAAGGAAAATGGTAACATCTATGTCTTGTTCTATGAAGCATGTCATGCTTTAGGCCAGATACTTTTAAAAGCAAAGAAAGAGAGAGAGGGAGAGAGAGAGAGAGAGAGAGAGAAAGTCACCACATGTTTTCAAACATCAAACTTTTGAAATGTGGCCAGTCAAAATAGTTTGATGTTAAGAACATTGGCATAGTTTGTCTCCAAAGCTTTAAACTGCAAGAGCATGAACTCAGTGATTTTTAACTGTGTGCTATGTTTGTTTGTTTTCATGCCTTAAGTTCTTGAAGTTTGTTTATTTTGTGGTAATGAATGTTTCTCTATGCCATGAAAATGGGCAGAGTCCTAAATGAACTAAAAACCATTGTGTATGGTTCATTTTTCCTCTGTGTGTGTGTGTGTGTGTGTGTGTGTGTGTGTGTGTGTGTGTGTTTCAGCCTCACTTCTATTCGCTATCTGTCCCTGTCTTTTCTCCAGTCTGTGTACTTCGTCTGTGTGCATTTGCCTTTGTGAGCATGCGTGCATGCTTTTCTGTCACTCTTTCAAGCCAAATCTGAAAAGTCAGTTTGCACTGATAGTGCCGTAAATGACGGTGGACATTTGTATGGTGGTGTTCTACAGGCTATGAGCATTAAAGGTACTGAATTTGGACATTAACAATGAATTCATAGGTGAATCATGTTGCCTTTGCTCTCCCCGTGGACTCACTTAAAAACCAAATGCTGCAAATGCACAACTCCACCCTGCTAAGGTCGTACTATTGTCTCTTGACATTGATGGTAGAGTATGCAGTGACAGATGTACTGGTATGCAGTGACAGATGTACTGGTATGCAGTGACAGATGTACTGGCAGTCATGCATTTCCACAGCTTTCTGCCATCAGTTATGCACAACAGGCTAGAGGTGTTGTAACATAGTGAGCAGTTTTGAAGTATGCCTCAGTTCACACATACGCACATGGTGCATAAAACCAACACACTGATGCCGCAGACCACTCGTGAAAAACGACACTTTGCAATAGAAAAGTTTTTCTTTAGTCAACAAACCCAAACAATGAATTTGCAGACCTACTCATGATAAATGACATTTCGCAGTGAAATATTTTTTTCTTTTGTCAACAAATCCGAACAGTGAATTTGCAGACCCACTCATGAAAAACGACATTTTGCAATAATAAAAAAAATTTTCTTTCGTCAACAAATCCAACAATGAATTTGCAGACCCACTCATGAAAAACGACATTTTGCAATAATAAAAAAAATTTTCTTTCGTCAACAAATCCAACAATGAATTTGCAGACCCACTCATGAAAAACATGACATTTCACAATTAGATCATTTTTCTTTTGTCAGCAAATCCAGGCAATGAATTTGCAGTTTGTTTGACAGAATATATTTTTTGCGTGCGATGAAGAAGAATGAAAAATTCTTTTTCGTACACACTGCCATTCACACTATCACTGCTATCTTAATTACACCACCACACTGTGAGTGTGTGTGTGTGTGTGTGTTGTGTGTGTGTGTGTGTGTGTGTGTGTGTGTGTGTGTTTGTTTGTTTGTTTTGTTGTTGTTTTGGGGGGCATCATTTTTAAAGAGAATGTGGACAGTTGAACGTCTTTATATTCCAAGTACAACTTACATGGGATCAGCTGGAGTCAGCCTATGCCGTAGACAAATCAGTCCATTGCTCCTTCCAGAAATGAGAACCCAGTACAGGCGTTAGGTTGTGGGCATTCAGTTGTGAAACACAAATCAGCGGAATTGCTACAGTCTGGGAAGAGAGAGGGTATCGTGATGATTTGTTGTTACCTGAGAAGTCACATGTTGTTGTAAGTTAAAAAGGTTTTGTTAGGCAGTTGTTGGTGATATAGTTACTGATTTATTTTTAAGTTATTTCGTCTGATGTAACAAGTTAGGACCTGACCAGGGTGGTTGGTCTGTACAGGTCAGGGAGGTCACCTCACTGTGATATGAGGGAGGAGAACAGAGGACCTGACCAGGGTAGCTGCTCTGTATAGGTCAGGGAGGTCACCTCACTGTGATCTGACTGAGCGAGGAGAACAGAGGACCTGACTAGGGTGGCTGCTCTGTACAGGTCAGGGAGGTCACCTCACTGTGATCTGAGGGAGAACAGACGACCTGACCAGGGTAGCTGCTCTGTACAGGTCAGGGAGGTCACCTCACTGTGATGTGAGGGAGAACAGAGGACCTGACCAGGATGGCTGCTCTGTAGAGGTCAGGGAGGTCACCTCACTGTGATCTGAGGGAGGAGAACAGAGGACCTGACCAGGGTAGCTGCTCTGTAGAGGTCAGGGAGGTCACCTCACTGTGATCTGAGGGAGGAGAACAGAGGACCTGACCAGGGTGGCTGCTCTGTACAGGTCAGGGAGGTCACCACACTGTGATCTGACTGAGGGAGAACTGACGACCTGACCAGGGTGGCTGCTCTGTAGAGGTCAGGGAGGTCACCTCACTGTGATCTGACTGAGCGAGGAGAACAGAGGACCTGACCAGGGTGGCTGCTCTGTACAGGTCAGGGAGGTCACCTCACTGTGATGTGAGGGAGAACAGAGGACCTGACCAGGGTAGCTGCTCTGTACAGGTCAGTGAGGTCACCTCACTGTGATCTGAGGGAGAACAGACGACCTGACCAGGGTAGCTGCTCTGTACAGGTCAGAGAGGTCACCTCACTGTGATTTGAGGGAGAACAGAGGACCTGACCAGGGTGGCTGCTCTGTACAGGTCAGGGAGGTCACCTCACTGTGATCTGACTGAGCGAGGAGAACAGAGGACCTGACCAGGGTGGTTGCTCTGTAGAGGTCAGTGAGGTCACCTCACTGTGATCTGACTGAGCGAGGAGAACAGAGGACCTGACCAGGGTGGCTGCTCTGTACAGGTCAGGGAGGTCACCTCTGTGATGTGAGGGAGAACAGAGGACCTGAGCAGGGTGGCTGTTCTGTACAGGTCAGGGAGGTCACCTCACTGTCATCTGACTGAGGGAGAACAGACGACCTGACCAGGGTAGCTGCTCTGTACAGATCAGGGAGGTCACCTCACTGTGGTCTGACTGAGCTAGGAACACAGAGGACCTGACCAGGGTGGCTGTTCTGTACAGGTCAGGGAGGTCACCTCACTGTGATCTGACTGAGCGAGGAGAACAGAGGACCTGACCAGGGTGGCTGTTCTGTACAGGTCAGGGAGGTCACCTCACTGTGATATGAGGGAGGAGAACAGGACCTGACCAGGGTAGCTGTTCTGTACAGGTCAGGGAGGTCACCTCACTGTGATCTGAGAGAGGAGAACAGAGGACCTGACCAGGGTGGCTGCTCTGTACAGGTCAGGGAGGTCGCCTCACTGTGATCTGACTGAGGGAGAACAGACGACCTGACCAGGGTAGCTGCTCTGCACAGGTCAGGGAGGTCACCTTACTGTGATGTGAGGGAGAACAGAGGACCTGACCAGGGTAGCTGCTCTGTACAGGTCAGGGAGGTCACCTCACTGTCATCTGACTGAGGGAGAACAGAGGACCTGACCAGGGTAGCTGGTCTGTACAGGTCAGGGAGGTCACCTCACTGTCCACCCTGTCGAAACCAGGCAACAGAGAGAGCTGGGTTTCCCTCCTCTGCCTTCTCTCTGGTCTGGAATCAACCCTCACTAGACCTCCACTGTTTTGGTCTGTGTGACGTGTGTGTGTGTGTGTGTGTGTGTGTGTGTGTGTGTGTGTGTGTGTGGTGTGTGTGTACATAAAACATCTCGGTGTGTTTGCGTGCTTGGATGTGTAGGTGGGTGAGTGTGATTTTTCAGTCGGTCAACATTTATTTGTGTGTGCATGTGCGTGTGTGTACTCATATACACATGTCATCACTTTTCAGATGAGTAAGCAGTCATTTTATAGTTGGATAATCCTTACTTTGAAAATACGTCTGACAAAGCCAGTCAGACAACAGAAAGCAGTCAGTTGTTAAAACCAGTGCACACCAGCGTGTTTTTCATAGTTTTTCTTTCTTTCTTTCTTTCTTTCTTTCCTTTTTTTTAGGCCAATATGAGCTACTGAAGAGAACTCAATGTAGACCAGTTCTGCTGTTTACCAGTGATAAATCCTGTTCATCCCAAACACTTGTGCTGAAGAGAACTCAATATAGACCAGCTCTGCCGTTTACCAGTAATAAATCCTGTTCATGCCCCAAACACTTGTGCTGAAGAGAACTCAATATAGACCAGCTCTGCTGTTTACCAGTAATAAATCCTGTTCATCCCCCAAACACTTGTGCTGAAGAGAACTCAATATAGACCAGCTCTGCTGTTTACCAGTAATAAATCCTGTTCATCCCCCGAACACTTGTGCTGAAGAGAACTCAATATAGACCAGCTCTGCTGTTTACCAGTAATAAATCCTGTTCATCCCAAACACTTGTGCTGAAGAGAACTCAATATAGAACAGCTCTGCTGTTTACCAGTAATAAATCCTGTGTATCCCCCAAACACTTGATCATTTTCTGACATTTTTCATGACTTTCAGGACGGCTTTGTTGTTGTGTTAGGGATGACAGTTGGGTATAGACTCTAGCTCTGTGATAAGTGTGTCTGCCTCTGTGGGGGCTCTGTGTTGTGAAGCCAGAGTCTTCCCCGATTCACACACGTCTCCGTCTTCTTCTTCTTGCAGAACGGAGCAGGGGCATTTTCCTCTCTCTGGCAAAACACGGGAGCCCACCACAGTCCCTCCCGCCGCCTCACTCAGCTCATTATCTGAAAGAGCGGAAGCGGCTGTACAAACTGCGCTACATGCAGCGCTTGAAGCAGGACCCCCAGCGCTATGAGCTGCACAAAGAGAAACAGCGGCGCTACTACCAGAGCTACTACTACAAGAAGAAGCTGGAGGGCAAATACTGAGTGTGGTGGGGAAGGTGACAGCGCCCATGGCTTGGTGGACTGGGGTGGTGGACTGGCATCAGTGTTGGAGAGCCGCTTGGTTACAGTTGGAAGTCTTAGGAACCACTTTGTGGGTGTTCTTTTTGTCAGTCTGTTGTTCAGTGATTTAGCTGTGCCTCGCTGTTTGCCGCCTGTTCTTCGATTCTAGGATTTCATTTTCCCCCATTCATTTATTCCAAGATGTCATTGTGTAGAGGATTGGAGGCTGCAGAAAGAGGATTTCAAGAGGACCAGCCATCATCCTCTGACTGTCAGTTAGTGCATGGTGGTAAATCTTTTTATGTTGGTAAATCTTGTTACACTATACTACATAAAGAAATTAACTGGTTGTAAGACTACATGGTGTGGGTTGAGTCGGCCAGGTTTGTTTCTGATGTGCTGAAATGTCATCCAGATAAACATGTAGACATCGTCTTTGCAATACACACATGTATGTGCGCATGCGCGCGCGCGCGCGCACACACACACACACACACACACACACACACACACACACACACACACACACACACACACACATTTTTTATTCCTTCCTTGAAACCTTGTATTCAAACTTTTGTGAGTCTCAATGAATAAAGTAACCGTTGTGGAATGAACATTGTGTTGTTACTACCTGTCGCTGGCTTCTCTCTTATCCTTTATTTCAACAACAGGACACATGTATGCATATGAACGCAAGAAAGCACACACATACACGTCATGAGTAGCTTGTGTGAAACTGTGTAAAACCAAAGGCTAGAGAAATGCTGCTATATGAATATGTCACTAGGACATCAGTTGACCTTATTCAAGTATTCATAATTAGTAATTGAGATAACCTGGTTTTTCTTTCTTATTTGTAATTGTTTTGTATTTTCTTTGCGAACACATCACAAATAATGTTTTAATGAGAAATGCAAATGTATGTTGTTCACTCAAGGACTTCTGTAGAATGAAAGTTCCTTGAAAACATTAAAACGTTATAATATTGGTACACATTATTCCATTTTCACTGCTGAATTAATAGCCATTTTAATGGCGTTACATCACATTAAAGAGTTACCTTTAAATGCATGCAAAATATTATTTTGTGTGGATTCAAAATCAGTATTATATACTATCAAAGGTCAAAATACCAAGACACGGGTTGAAATGACACACGAAATCAAGCACTTAATACATCACTGTCTTCACCACAGCAGTAACATCCACCCTACCAAATTTAAAGAAGCCTACAGCCCATATTAAACCCATCCATGTCGACACCCACGGTGTAGCCAAGCTGCTTCACCAGCTAAACCCCAACAAAGCCTCAGGACCGGACAACATCCCAAACCGGATACTTAAGAACCTGGCCGACAACATCGCCCCAATCTTGACCACAATCTTTCAGATCTCACTGGACACCGGCCGCCTACCACAAGACTGGCTCGGAGCCAACATATATCTTGTGCTTTCAAGAAAGGTGATCGGCATACCCCATCAAACTACCGCCTGATCTCACTGACATCTGTATGTTGTAAACTCCTTGAACATATGGTCTGCCGCCGTATCATGTCCCACCTAGAACAACAAAAAATACTCACAAATCTCAACCACGGCTTCCGTTCAGGCTTTTCCACCGAGACCCAACTGCTCACCACTACTAACGATCTCCTGATGTCCTTCGACAAAGGGAAGCAAGTGGATATGGCTATTTTGGACTTCTCAAAAGCCTTTGACCGTCTCCTCCATAAGTTGACCAGTTATGGCATCACCGGCACCCTCCACACCTGGCTTACCTGCTTCTTAACAGAGCGAACCATGCAAGTGGTGGTAGAGGGCATTACATCCAACGCCACAACTGTCGACTCAGGAGTCCCACAAGGCACCGTGCTTGGTCCCCTCCTATTCCTGTGCCACATAAATGACCTCCCAGAAGCAGTCAAATCCCAAGTACGCCTATTCGCAGATGACTGCCTCATTTACAGGGAGATCATCGACTTTAATGACCACCACACTCTACAAGAGGACCTCAAGTCACTAGAGTCATGGGCAGACAAATGGGGCATGCGGTTCAATGCTTCAAAATGTTACATCATGAGCATTGCAAAATCCTCTACCTCCTCCTACTTCTACTCCTTAAATAATACCATCCTGCAGCAAGTCTCTCATAACCCATACCTCGGCATCCAATTCGCTGACAACGTCAAGTGGTCTCAACACATCGCCACCATCACAAAGAAGGCCAATAGCACACTAGGATTTCTCCGGCGAAATCTCAGGCACAGCCCTACCTCCTGCCGAAGAAATGCCTACCTTGCACTCGTATGCCCTGTCCTGGAGTATGCAGCAATCATTTGGGACCCGCACATGCAGCAAGAGATCAACATGCTGGAGCGCGTACAAAGAAATGCAGTGTGCTTCATAGCAAAGGACTACCGCTCCAACACGCCAGGCTTCATAACGGGTCTGCCAAGAAAACATGAGCTCACTACACTCCAAGAACGGCGGCTTCAACTACGGCTAGGATTCTTTTACAGGGTGGTTGAGGGTCTGGTGCCAGCGATCACCCCGAATGACTTCATCACACCTCAGAAACCAGGACGACGCATCTGCTCCACCAGAGACAACAGTACGTACCTGACGCAAAACCCAGTGGAGAACTACTTACGAAACAATGATAGGTGCTACTGCATTCCTGAAACACACACCGATCAGTACCGTAACTCATACTTCCCAAAGACAATAACTCATTGGAACCACCTCGACGATAACATCGTCCATCAAAAGTCAGTCGACAGCTTCAAGTCGGCTCTGGCAAAAGCCAGAAGCCGATAATATCATCACGCTGCGCACCCTCACCGTCGCGCCTATGCCAGTAAATGGATGTCAGCGACGTACCAATCCAGATCCAGATCCAGATCACTTAGCAAGCAAAGATATCAGTGTTACTTTTTATTGGATTCCATCTCACTGTGGAATTCTCTCTAATGAACAGGTAGATCAAGCAGCCAAGAGTGCAGCACGCAATGCTGCAGGGACAATTAAATTTAATGTTAAGCTAGATCTACATGAATATTATAAATACTTTGACAAGTTAGCAAAGGATAATATTTGTTGACAAGTTGAAGACCTTAGATATACAATATTCACATAATTGTGTAAAAACTTGTGACACACTGCATTCGGATATAATAATTAAGAGTTTAAGTCAAATCAAATCCAGATCAATTACGTCTTTGATGTTTAAGATTCGTCTAAATGCTCTCAAAACAAAATTTTGTAAAGATATTATTTGTGTTTGTGGGAGTCAAATTTCTACAAATCATCTGCTTCTGCACTGTCCTGCCATCAAAGCTCAAATGCTCAAAAATTTAGGCACTGCGCTCAACCATCAAAATCCGATAACATTACAGAAAATAGTTAATGACCTTGATCTTCTTAAGTTGTTTTCAGAAACTTTGCATTCTAGTTCTGTTGGTATTTTTCTTTGATGGTTGTTGGTAATGTTGAGATCATTTGTGTTTGTACAATCCAAAACTTAAGTACGGCATTTATGTTACATTTACTCAAAAACACTCAACACTTAAAAGATTCTCTCACATGCATTTTTTTTTTTTTTTTTTGGTCTAATGTCACTTGCAGGTGAAGAGACGTTAAATTAAAGTACTACACACACACACACACACACACACACACACACACACACACACACACACACACACACACACACTTTTTTATACAAAGGTGCTACCACATACATATTGCCAAATGGTGCAAAGGTGTGACTCTCAACATTTGAACTTTTTCCCTAAGCAGTTTTATTTTGTTTTCTTTGTTTGTTTGCCCCCAGTTTTGTTTGTTTGTTTGCCCCCAGTTTTGTTTGTTTGTCCCCAGTTTTGTTTGTTTGCCCCCAGTTTTGTTTGTTTGTCCCCAGTTTTGTTTGTTTGCTTGTTTGTCCCCAGTTTTGTTTGTTTGTTTGTTTGTCCCCAGTTTTGTTTGTTTGTTTGCCCCCAGTTTTGTTTGTTTGTCCCCAGTTTTGTTTGTTTGTTTGTTTGCCCCCAGTTTTGTTTGTTTGTCCCCAGTTTTGTTTGTTTGCTTGTTTGTCCCCAGTTTTGTTTGTTTGTTTGTTTGTCCCCAGTTTTGTTTGTTTGTTTGCCCCCAGTTTTGTTTGTTTGCCCCCAGTTTTGTTTGTTTGCCCCCAGTTTTGTTTGTTTGTTTGCCCCCAGTTTTTGTTTGTTTGTTTGCCCCCAGTTTTGTTTGCTTGTTTGCCCCCAGTTTTGTTTGTTTGTCCCCAGTTTTGTTGTTTGTCCCCAGTTTTGTTTGTTTGTTTGCCCCCAGTTTTGTTTGTTTGTTTGCCCCCTGTTTTCTTGTTTGCCCCCTGTTTTGTTTTCTTGTTTGCCCCCTGTTTTGTTTGTTTTGCCCCCTGTTTTGTTTGTTTGTTTGCCCCCAGTTTTGTTTGTTTGTTTGCCCCCAGTTTTGTTTGTTTGCCCCCAGTTTTGTTTGTTTGCCCCCAGTTTTGTTTGTATGTTTGCCCCCAGTTTTGTTTGTATGTTTGCCCCCATTCTGTTTGTTTGTTTGCCCCCAGTTTTGTTTGTTTGCCCCCATTTTTGTTTGCTTGTTTGCCCCCAGTTTTGTTTGCTTGTTTGCCCCCAGTTTTGTTTGTTTGTTTGCCCCCAGTTTTGTTTGCTTGTTTGCCCCCAGTTTTGTTTGCTTGTTTGCCCCCAGTTTTAGTTTGCTTGTTTGCCCCCAGTTTTGTTTGCTTGTTTGCCCCCAGTTTTGTTTGTTTGTTTGCCCCCAGTTTTGTTTGCTTGTTTGCCCCCAGTTTTGTTTGCTTGTTTGCCCCCAGTTTTGTTTGTTTGTTTGCCCCCAGTTTTGTTTGCTTGTTTGCCCCCCGTTTTGTTTGTTTGTTTGCCCCCAGTTTTGTTTGTTTGTTTGCCCCCAGTTTTTTTGCTTGTTTGCCCCCAGTTTTGTTTTGCTTGTTTGCCCCCAGTTTTGTTTGTTTGTTTGCCCCCCGTTTTGTTTGTTTGTTTGCCCCCAGTTTTGTTTGTTTGTTTGCCCCCAGTTTTGTTTGCTTGTTTGCCCCCAGTTTTGTTTGTTTGTTTGCCCCCAGTTTTGTTTGTTTGCCCCCAGTTTGTTGTTTGTTTGCCCCCGTTTTGTTTGTTTGTTTGCCCCCAGTTTTGTTTGTTTGTTTGCCCCCAGTTTTGTTTGTTTGTTTGCCCCCAGTTTTGTTTGCTTGTTTTGCCCCCAGTTTTGTTTGTTTGTTTGCCCCCAGTTTTGTTTGTTTGCCCCCAGTTTTGTTTGTTTGTTTGCCCCCCGTTTTGTTTGTTTGTTTGCCCCCAGTTTTGTTTGTTTGTTTGCCCCCAGTTTTGTTTGCTTGTTTGCTCCCAGTTTGTTTGTTTGCCCCCAATTTTGTTTGTTTGTTTGTCCCCAGTTTTGTTTGCTTGTTTGCCCCCAGTTGCAGCACTTGCAGTAATGCCCTTCAGCCACCAGAATGATTCCTTCTCATTGTGGAGACATGTGCTGTGCAACTCTAAGGAATGAGTGAGACTGCTGCCTGCAATACCGATCAGAGATCCTCATCAGTGAAAACTCTGACACTGGGCGGAACTATAGAGAGACTCTGAGAGAACAAAAATGATCAGTAGTCAGCACACAGGTATGTTAAATATGGCAGTGTTGGATTAATTGGGACAGAGGAAGAGGGGGGCAGAGAATGAAAGGGAGGAAAAAAGTGATGGATTTTCAGTCCTCTTGGGGGCAGACTGAACACAAAATCAAGACAAAATTTTAGCAAACTAAAAGAGAGAACGATGCTAATAAGATTTATATTTTTTTAACTGACAGAAAAGAAAAAAAGGTAGAAGAAGGGTTCTTTTCTGGAAAACTATTGGCAATGTTTGATGACGTGGGGACTTTAGAACCCAGGAAAACTATTGGCAATGTTTGGTGACGTGGGGACTTCAGAACCCAGGAAAACTATTGGCAATGTTTGATGACGTGGGGACTTCAGAACCCAGGAAAACTATTGGCAATGTTTGATGACGTGGGACTTCAGAACCCAGGAAAACTATTGGGATTGTTTGATGACATGAGGACTTCAGAACCCAGGATAACTATTGGCAATGTTTGATGACATGAGGACTTTAGAACCCAGGAAAACTATTGGCAATGTTTGATGACATGAGGACTTTAGAACCCAGGAAAACTATTGGCAATGTTTGATGACATGAGGACTTTAGAACCCAGGAAAACTATTGGCAATGTTTGATGACATGAGGACTTAGAACCCAGGAAAACTATTGGCAATGTTTGATGACATGAGGACTTTAGAACCCAGGAAAACTATTGGCAATGTTTGATGACATGGGGACTTTAGAACCCAGGAAAACTATTGGCAATGTTTGATGACATGAGGACTTTAGAACCCAGGAAAACTATTGGCAATGTTTGATGACATGAGGACTTTAGAACCCAGGAAAACTATTGGCAATGTTTGATGACATGAGGACTTTAGAACCCAGGAAAACTATTGGCAATGTTTGATGATATGAGGACTTTAGAACCCAGGAAAACTATTGGCAATGTTTGATGACATGAGGACTTTAGAACCCAGGAAAACTATTGGCAATGTTTGATGACATGGGGTATTAGAACCCAGGAAAACTATTGGCAATGTTTGATGATATGAGGACTTTAGAACCCAGGAAAACTATTGGCAATGTTTGATGACATGAGGACTTTAGAACCCAGGAAAACTATTGGCAATGTTTGATGACATGGGGTATTAGAACCCAGGAAAACTATTGGCAATGTTTGATGACATGAGGACTTTAGAACCCAGGAAAACTATTGGCAATGTTTGATGATATGAGGACTTTAGAACCCAGGAAAACTATTGGCAATGTTTGATGACATGAGGACTTTAGAACCCAGGAAAACTATTGGCAGTGTTTGATGACGTGGGGTATTAGAACCCAGGAAAACTATTGGCAATGTTTGATGACATGAGGACTTTAGAACCCAGGAAAACTATTGGCAGTATTTGATGACGTGGGGTATTCTTTCTTTTCTTTCTGCGTACGCAGGCTGATACTCCTGCGGACACTGCCTGTATAGACAGGCAGTGGAGTTTTGTGTGTATGGCCGTTTTTCATCCCGCCATTAAGGCAGCCATACTCCATCTTCGGGGAAGGTGCATGCTATGTGTAACGTGTCATCCATACCAACGGCCAAACTGGCCTTCTCTTCCGAAAGTTGGTGATGGGATTTTACGTGTGTGCAAGATGTTGTGCGTGCGTTCACACACGGAACCTCGGTTTATAGTCTCATTCGAAGGACTGTATGGGGAATGGAGTCAGAACCAATGTTAACCCCGAGGGAAAAATCCCCCTGTACCGAAATTCGAACCCGCAACCCCAGGATCACGAGTCCGGCGCTCTACCAACTGAGCTATTCCGGCCCCCTACGTGGGGTATTAGAACCCAGGAAAACTATTGGCAATGTTTGATGACGTGGGGACTTTAGAACCCAGGAAAACTATTGGCAGTGTTTGATGACGTGGGGACTTCAGAACCCAGGAAAACTATTGGCAATGTTTGATGACATGGGGATATACTATTTTGACAGAACCAGAGTGTTGCATCCTGTAATACATATGTATGTATATTCTATAGTGTGTTTTTTTGTTGTTGTTGGTGGTGTGTTTTTTGTTGTTGTTGTTGTTTTTGTTGAGCATTTATTTCAGAAGCTTCCGATTCATCGAGTGCCCTATGAACTATTCATGTGCTACTCATCCTAGGCCACAGTTTAATGCAACGTATCTTATTACCGCATTCTTATGGAATCATCCAGAGACTTGGACAAGACGCACGTGGTTGTGCTCAAAGAAGAACATCCCATTGTTTAAAAATAGAAAGGCAAAGCAGAGAGCGTTTTCAACATTTCAGATTGTACAATTTGTTTTTGCCGGTTCATCATTACTATTGTTTACTTCCAGTTTGTAACTTTGGTATATTGGACATTGTTCAGGTACCACTTTTGCATTTGTTGTTGTTTTTTTTTGTTTTGTTTGTTTTGCATAATACATTACTCCACTAGCCTGTGCATCTATTAGTGACTATGAGATCCAACATAGATGGGGGTGATGTAAAATTTGGATCTTGTTAATTTTTCTGCTTGAAAACAAACATTTTAGGTATTAAAGCAAAGCAGCTGTTTTTCATACAACTGACGAAAGCAGAGAATATGTACCAAGGGCTAATCTGGCCATTGTCTGTCTATGTGCGCATCAAATGGAGAAAATGGTAATGAACTGATTGTATTCAAACTTTTGTGAGTCTCAATGAATAAAGTAACCGTTGTGGAATGAACATTGTGTTACTACCTGTCGCTGGCTTCTCTTTTTTCTTTCTTATTTGTTTTGTATTTTCTTTGCGAACACATCACAAATAATGTTTTAACGAGAAATGCAAATGTATGTTGTTCACTCGTGGACTTGTAGAATGAAAGTTTTGTGTATCCAATATGATGCAAGCATGTCAGTTCATACTTCTGTCCGTAATGATACCAAGATGTCGATGTTTACATCTCACCTGTTTTTTCCCCACATATCGTAAAAACCAAGGATAGGAAATGAGTTGGGAGAGGCATGTGTGTGAAGAGATGTTAAAAGTGGTTAAACAAAAATGTTAATGGCCTTTGAGTATCTGATATCTGTTTTGTGGGGTTATTGTATTCATCTTTTTGTGTGTTTCTTTGTTATGCAAGATTTGTTTTAGACACTTCCACTGTTTGAATCTTTTGATGCAACTTTGCCAAATTTGAAAAACAACAACAACACACACGCACACATGGTCATGCAGTTGACTCACTTTGTACATATCAGTCAGTTCAAGATGAAAGTACCAAACCACTATGTTGTTTTCATACTTATGAACTCCAAGGTTTCGTTGGTTACAATCAATACATATTCAACAAACAGTATGAACTTGCCTGCACAAATCCACACACAAACATGCACAGCCATACACAAGCAAGCAAATACATGCGTGCATGTGCAGGTGCATGGGTGCACCACACTCACACACACACACATGCACAACACACACACACACACACACATACACACACACACACACACACACACACACACACACGCATACATGCACAACACACACAAACACACACATACACACATACACACACACACACATGCACAACACACACAAACACACACATGCACACACACACACACACATGCATACATGCTTGCACACTCGCACATGCACACACGCACACACACACACACACACGCACACACACACACACACACACACACTCTCTCTCTCTCTCTCTCGCTCTCTCTTACACATAAATATACACACACGAACACACAGTGTGTGTGCACGCACACACACATATATACACACACACACGCGCGCACGCACACACACACACACACACACACACACACACACACACACAACACACACGTTCAGAGAAATTTGTGCTCATTAGAATTACTTTGGGACTCAATTTCAGTCCCTACCCCTGTGATTATGCTGTCGCTAGTTTGAGAACCTCTTGTGAAAAGTTGGATGGGTGGTTTGGCACAAAAGAAGTCGTTGAAAGTAAAACTGACATGCTCCAAAGTACTTGTGCTGATAACAATATTGAAATTAGTGGAAAACAGACAAATGGAATACAAAACTAGCAGGGTGAAGTAAAATGATCATATCAAAAGTCTTCTCTCATGAACAGCGCTTCTTAGATGCTATTATGGAATAGACTAAACAGATGAGTGGAGTGTCATTGTGTTGTAATAACAAAGTGATTAGAGCCCTGTAATAACAAAGTGATTAGAGCCATGTAATAACAAAGTGATTAGAGCCATGTAAGATACCAAACACAGAACCCGCAAAATTACACTGTTTATAAAATGGTGGTGAGGAGGAAGTGAATATATGTAGGAAGAAAAAAAAGGAAAATATGAACATTAGTAAATAATTGTCCTGTATAACATAGTCCTGTAACAGTGCTAGATATTAGAAGATGTTTAATTTTCTTGGGGACTGAAAGATTAAGAAAGAAAAATCTCTTTGGGCCCCTGTAAGTTCTGCTTGCCCTCCCAAAGTAAACAGGTGGTCAGTAGAATTAAGAAACCGTCGATTGAAATGTGCCAACAATAGTTTACTCTACGCCCGTGTGATGCTCCTGGAGAGGAAGAAACAGTGAGTAGGCTTGATTTGTAGTTTCTACACTCACCAGGCATAATGCTTGCATGCTGCGTACACATTTTAGATATACAACACGCTTTGTCTCAGAGAGGCAACACGCTTGCTGGGATTCTATTGCGAGAGAATCAAGTGGATGGTGGCGTGAAAGTGAAAAAGTGAGGAAGGAAGGGTGATTGGTTTTCACGGACACTGACCACTCAGTCACGCTGTCATAGGTCAAGACTTGATTGTTGAATAGACAAGTGGAGAAGTATAGTCACTTCCCTGACAGAAGATTAGTTGCCAAAGATAGTCAGACTAGTATGGTTAGGCAGGATACTCAAGGTCTGAGCAGGACGATGGGCTAATGAATAGGTCGGACACCTAAGTTGTAGCCACGAGACCCCTTGTTAAATTCTCTCACACTAGTCATAAATTCATTTATCCATCAGCTTTAAATCATGTCAGGCCTGGTCTCGAACTTAGCAGATGTGATGTAGCATATATGGACTAGTCCGCACGCAGTGACACCTCCTTGATGTGATTAGCATATATGGACAAGTCCGCACGCAGTGACACCTCCTTGATGTGATTAGCGTATATGGACAAGTCCGCACACAGTGACACCTCCTTGATGTGATTAGCGTATATGGACAAGTCCGCACACAGTGACACCTCCTTGATGAAATTGAAACTGAAAGTCAGACCAGTGGGTATTTCAAGCTATGGCACTGTTGGTTAATATATCTTTGTCTCTGTATCAAACGGTCAAATTAGGAAGATGTATGAAACATATAGATGAAGGAAAATCTACTCAATTTTTCATTGAAGCTTCCCTCGAATTTTCCTTTCCTTCGTTAATATGTTTCCACTCAGCTTTGACTTTTCAATGAAAGTAAAGTTTTGGAAACAATAATGTTAGCTGATTTTTTTTTTTTTTTTTTGGTTGGGGGGGGGGGGGGGGGGGGGGGGTTGGTCTGGTTTATGAGATTTTAGTTGGAGGCTACGTAGACTACGAATGACTCCATTCCACAAACAGAGAGCGTTCAGAATTAGTTATTCAGGACTTATTGATGATACCATTCAACAAACAGAGAGCATTCAGTTAGTTATTCAGGACTTATTGATGATACCATTCCACAAACAGAGAGCATTCAGTTAGTTATTTAGGACTTAGTGATGATACCATTCAACAAACAGAGAGCACTCAGAGTTAGTTATTTGCACACTTCAACAGCACCAAGAGTATTTCAAACGTTGTGGAAGTGCACGTCAATGGACACCGTTTGTCTTGGTCTTTGTGCAGTGTGGGGATGGAGTTTGTACTGTGAGAGGGACAGCGGCGGTAGTTTGAGAGGAGGCAGGGACAGAGCTGCGCTGCAGTCCCACAGGGAGAGGCAGAATGAGTATGTGCGCAGACACAGGCAGCGTGTGAAGGAAAACCCCCACCTGGACCATCTGTATAAGCAGCGGCAGCGGCTGTACCACCAGAGACACAAGGCCAAGCGAAAAGCCAGCCAGCAGACCCAGCAGCATCCATTCGTGTAGCCAGGTCAGCCAATCAGAAAGCTGCGTACAGTCCTCAGTAGCACAGTTATGATCTTCATGTAGCCAGGTCAGCCAATCAGAAAGCTGCGTACAGTCCTCAGTAGCACAGTTATGATCTTCATGTAGCCAGGTCAGCCAATCAGAAAGCTGCGTACAGTCCTCAGTAGCACAGTTATGATCTTCGTGTAGCCAGGTCAGCCAATCAGAAAGCTGCGTACAGTCCTCTGTAGCACAGTTATGATTTTCGTGTAGCCAGGTCAGCCAATCAGAAAGCTGTGTACAGTCCTCTGCAGCACAACCATGATCTGACCGAGAGAAAACCTGCCAACCATAATATCTTTCCCTTGGAAAGGACCTGGTTTGAACACATCCAGAAATAAACCTGTTACGATGCTGTGTTCTGTCTGGAAGAGAGTTCCCGAGAAATAACCGTGCAGCAGCTATAGACCTGATATTGATATTTGCTCTAATGGCCACATAATGTTAAAAGATGTTGCTGTTGCAACCAGTAAACAACATCAAATATTATCAGAAAAACGTTGTTTCATTAAAAATGGTTACAGATAACAAAAGCCGTTAAAGCTTAGCCGTAGATTATTTCCCGATCATTAATTTAAACAAATTATTGAACCAAGTTATCTGGTAAAATTAGTGGAACGAATCTAATTTATCAGGTGAATTTAATGGAATGGATCTGATTTATCAGATAGATTTTGTGGAATGGATCAAATTTATCAGATAAATTTAATGGAATGGATCTAATTCATCTGGTAAATTTAGTGGAATGGATGTAATTCATCTGGTAAATTTAATGGAATGGATTAGATTTTATGGAATGGGTCTTATTTATCAGGTAATTTTAGTGGAATGCATCTAATTTACCAGGTAAATTTCGTGGAGTGGATCTAATTTATCAGGTAAATTTCATGGAGTGGATCAAATTTATCAGATAAATTTTGTTGAATGGATCTGATTTGCCAGGTAAATTCTGTGGAATGGATCGAATTTACCAGGTAAATTTCGTGGGATGCATCTAATTTTTCAGGTAAATTTCATGGAATGCATCTAATTTATCAGGTAAATTTCGTGGAATGTATTTAGGTTGTTTTGGGACTGGCTTCATAGAACCATACTCCACACTGTCTTGCAGGTGCTCCATAGCATCTGCTGGACTTGGTACTTCCATGGCTTGTGCTTCTATGGCTTGTGCTTCCATGGCTTGACAGATGTGATTCTTTTCTTTATGGATTCATCAAACCCATGTTTCAGAAAGATCAGAAACTGTATGGCAAGATTTGATTTTTTTCACTATCATCATCAGTTCTGTGGAAAGACTTTTTTCCCTTTAGGGGTTGGGGTTGGGATACCTGTACTGTCGGTTCCTACCTGTCATAAACAAGAACATTTGATGACAACAACAGCGTGCTAGAACTTTGCTTATTTCACCTCTTTGCTTGAATGACCGCAGTTTGCTTTTCTCTTGGTTCTGCTTTTTTACCCTTCACAAACTTTTGCAGAAAAAAAAATTGTATATTTTTTTTCACCTGCTATAAAAAAAGAAATAGCCAAACAAGTAAAAAAAAGAAATAAAGAAAACATTTCTGCACTCTCTTTCAAATATCTTTGTGAAAGCATGTGTGGAGACAGTTACATTATGAACAGGATCAAATAAACAGAAGCATGTTAGGAAGGTTAGATTATGTCCATTGCAATAACAATATTGGCAATAAATATTATAGGAATGTATGCATATAAAACAGATAATCCCCTCCCCCCTCCCCGCACCTCTTACCCCTTCCTCCATAACACACACACACACACACACACACACACACACACACACACACACACACACACATACACACACACACACACACTTCCTCTCAGATTCTCTTACCTATCAATGTATTTTCTGCTAGTGCTGCTATCATGGTTGTGTTTCGTTAGTTTCAGATTTTTATTCTGATTTTTCTCCTAGGCAATTTGCAACTCAAACTTGATAAAATATGTGGCTGCATGGACTTGTATGCAGATGGTATAGCTTATAAAGATATGTTAATGGACAATGATTTTTTTAAAACTCTAAATTATAGAAACACAATGAGTTTTCTACATAAACCGAATCAAATCAGTATAACATACTGTTATCATGAAAAACGTAAGAGGGGAGAAATGAGAAAGTACTCAAAACAAAACATTTTGTGTGACTTCAACATTTGTGCAAAGGAGAGGTGTATTTAGAGACAGAGATGTTGAATTGGAGAGGTGTATTTAGAGACAGATATGTTGAATTGGAGAGGTGTATTTAGAGACAGAGATGTTGAATTGGAGAGGTGTATTTAGAGACAGAGATGTTGAATTGGAGAGGTGCATTTAGAGACAGAGATGTTGAATTGGAGAGGTGCATTTAGAGACAGAGATGTTGAATTGGAGAGGTGCATTTAGAGACAGAGATGTTGATGTTGAATTGGGGAGGTGCTTTTGGAGACAGATGTTGACTGTTGAGGGTTGACGATGTTAGTGGCACAGTTACCGTGTGTTTCTAGACCAGCCTCTGTGATGATTCTGTGGGTTCTCAAGCTCGGCCTCTGTCTTTTCTTTCAGTCTGGTTTACAAGACACACCGCTGTCAACTACTTGGGCGCCGGATTTCTACCCCGTACCCCCACTATTGCCCGGGATGGCACCCATCACTATGGCGACGCCCCGGGGTCAGGGGGTCTGAAAAGTAGCACGCTGTCCATGCGGCGCTATCGGCAGAAGCTGAAGCAGAACCCCGACCTGTGCCGAGAGTACAGAGCGCGGCAGCTGGCGCACCAGAAGAAATACATGGCTCGCAAGAAGCAGAGAATCATGGCGCTGGCTTCGGCTGTGGCCGAGTACAGCTCTCAGGCTGAGCAGATCATGAGTCGATCCCAGTCTGAACACGCCACATTCCAGGTGGATCCGTCCTGATTGTGCCATTGATCAGCAGATTCCTATCAAAGTGTGACAGGAAGGTGGTAGCGTGGGTAGCAGTAGGAATGTGTATAGTGTGTCTGCCCACTGCCCATGTTCAGTGTGTGTGAGTGAATAATTGAAATCTAGTAAGTGGTAACTTGGTTAAATACTGTGAGTCAATCTCTAGAATATGCTATCAACAAATATTGGGTACTGTCTTTCTCTTTTTTCCCTCAGATTTATGTAATTGGTGGGGGAATACATTCAGTCCCGAATGCTTTAGTGTGCAGTCTTCATCTGCAAGTTCGACATGTCTTTTTTTTCTCTGTTTTAATCAGAATCAACAAACAGTGATAGTTATTTGATTTTGTATATGTGTGTATGTGTTTTAATTACATACCAGTTGTGTATGTTTATTTTCCTGTTTAAATCATATTCTTTCAAACGCACCATTTCATTGGGGGGTTTTGTTTAAGATTTTGTGTTCACTTTTTACATTCGCAGCAAGAACGTTGTATTTTTCTCTCAAGCAATAAGAGAAGGAAAGAAGTAAGAGAAGGGAAGAAGTAAGAGAAGGAAAGAAGTAAGAGAAGGGAAGAAGTAAGAGAAGGGAAGAAGTGAAAAATTGGATGCTGTGTGGGGGGGAAATGAAAGAGATTAAATAAATCAGATTGGCTGGTTGTGTGAAATGGTTTTGTGAAAAGAAATGAAAGAGATTAAATAAATCAGATTGGCTGGTTGTGTGAAAAGAAATGAAAGAGATTAATAAATCAGATTGGCTGGTTGTGTGAAAAGAAATGAAAGAGATCAATAAATCAGATTGGCTGGTTGTGTGAAAAGAAATGAAAGAGATTAATAAATCAGATTGGCTGGTTGTGTGAAAAGAAATGAAAGAGATCAATAAATCAGATTGGCTGGTTGTGTGAAAAGAAATGAAAGAGATCAATAAATCAGATTGGCTGGTTGTGTGAAAAGAAATGAAAGAGATCAATAAATCAGATTGGCTGGTTGTGTGAAAAGAAATGAAAGAGATTAATAAATCAGATTGGCTGGTTGTGTGAAAAGAAATGAAAGAGATCAATAAATCAGATTGGCTGGTTGTGTGAAAAGAAATGAAAGGAATTAAGAACTTGCTCAGAAAGGCAGATCATAGTGAGAGTGCAGGACACAGAACAGAAGAATGGCAAAGAAAGGCATTGACAGTCATTTTGGTGTTATTGCATGGACTGTTCAAGAGGCCTCACAACACTGAACAGAAGAATGGCAAAGAAAGGCATTGACAGTCATTTTGGTGTTATTGCATGGACTGTTCAAGAGGCCTCACAACACTGAACAGAAGAATGGCAAAGAAAGGCATTGACAGTCATTTTGGTGTTATTGCATGGACTGTTCAAGAGGCCTCACAACACTGAACAGAAAAATGGCAAAGAAAGGCATTGACAGTCATTTTGGTGTTATTGCATGGACTGTTCAAGAGGCCTCACAACACTGAACAGAAGAATGGCAAAGAAAGGCATTGACAGTCATTTTGGTGTTATTGCATGGACTGTTCAAGAGGCCTCACAACACTGAACAGAAGAATGGCAAAGAAAGGCATTGACAGTCATTTTGGTGTTACTGTGTGGACTGTTCAAGAGGCCTCACAACACTGAACAGAAGAATGGCAAAGAAAGGCATTGACAGTCATTTTGGTGTTATTGTGTGGACTGTTCAAGAGGCCTCACAAACAAAGGCATTGACAGTCATTTTGGTGTGACTGTGTGGACTGTTCAAGAGGCCTCACAAACAAAGGCATTGACAGTCATTTTGGTGTGACTGTGTGGACTGTTCAAGAGGCCTCACAAACAAAGGCATTGACAGTCATTTTGGTGTGACTGTGTGGACTGTTCAAGAGGCCTCACAAACAAAGGCATTGACAGTCATTTTGGTGTGACTGTGTGGACTGTTCAAGAGGCCTCACAAACAAAGGCATTGACAGTCATTTTGGTGTTATTGTGTGGACTGTTCAAGAGGCCTCACAAACAAAGGCATTGACAGTCATTTTGGTGTTATTGTGTGGACTGTTCAAGAGGCCTCACAAACAAAGGCATTGACAGTCATTTTGGTGTTACTGTGTGGACTGTTCAAGAGGCCTCACAAACAAAGGCATTGACAGTCATTTTGGTGTTACTGTGTGGACTGTTCAAGAGGCCTCACAAACAAAGGCATTGACAGTCATTTTCGTGTTATTGTGTGAACTGTTCAAGAGGCCTCACAAACAAAGGCATTGACAGTCATTTTGGTGTTACTGTGTGGACTGTTCAGGAGGCCTCACACCACTTCACTGCACCCACCTCAAAACATCTCCCAGAGTTACCTCATCAGTCTGGGGGGGGGGGGGGGGGGGGGGGGGGCACTTTACTACTTGCAACAACAACATGGTTGTTTTTTTCATAGGGGCTCAGATTCACTTCAACCTTGACATGAACAGAACGAAATGCATTTTGGTATTCGGCTATTCTGCTGGTGAAAAGTGAACTTGCATGTGTAAATATTTTACACCCAATAATTGTCTGCCCCTGTGGTTGGTTTTTGAAGAGTTGACTCAATATTTATAGTTCGTTTGGTTAAATGATTAAAATCAGTTCATTTTGGTCAATGTGGGCTCTTCTTCCCCTTCCCTTTCTTTTAAACTGTATAATCTTTTCAAAGACATGATCAGTAAATGATGCCAAAATGAGGCATGTAATGAACATTCAGTTTATAAACTTTTCAGAATCTCTCATCTGCCCCTTTCTCACCCCCCCCCCCCCCCCCCCCCCCCTCCCTCGATTCTGTATTCTTTGTGTGTGCATGCGCTTATGAATGCAAACATTTACACACAAAGTATGTGTGCGTGCGTGTGTGTGATGCAGTTTTCCTGAAGGCCCCATTCTTTGTCTTGTTTTTCCCTTGAAGGTCTGTAGAAACTGTCACATGACATCTGTCAAAGTACAAGGTACTAGCTGACTACACGTGGACAAGTAACTGCTCAAATGAAAAGATGGTGACCCTTTTGCACTGCTCTCACTCTGTTGACTGTTGGCTCTGTACACTGTTCTCACTCTGGTGACTCATCGCAGATCTGCTCTGTCTTTGTTGCCCGACTTAGTTGGTTGGGAAATGTGTTTTATTGTTATTTCTGTCGTGGTTTTTTTTTTTTTTTTTTTTTTTTTTTTTTTTTTTTTTTTTGGGGGGGGGGGGGGGGGGGTTGTTTGTTTGTTATTTTGTTTATTCAAACCAGAATGGAAAATAAATTTCAGTTTGTAAATCACTTTTGTGTGTGTGTGGAAATCTGTTTTGTAAGTATTGTGAGCAAGAATGTAAACAAAGATGTAAATAATAGATGGCATTAAGACGGAAAGATTTCATTGATTTTCATTTTACATAACTTAATTATATATCATGTGCCTGTTCTATTTTCGCGCCACTATCATACCCCCACCCTTTTCCCATCTCTTCCTTCAGAACTGTGTTCCAAGTTCCCATCCTTCAAAAGAATTTTCACCGACGGTTCCAAATCTGAGGAGGGAGTGGCCTGTGCTGCGTATTGCCCTGGTGCTCCTTCTCAAATATTATTAGAACATATTCCATCGGATGCTTCTGTTTACTCAGCTGAACTTGCAGCCCTGTTTCTAGCATTGAAGATAATCTCTCAATCCACAAACAAAAACTTTCTGATTTTGTCTGATTCGTTGTCAGCTTTGGAGGCGATAGCTGACCGTAACCTCCATCATCCCGAACTTCCACACTGTTTTAAACTTTTTACTACGTTGAGAGCGGAAGGTCACAATATCGTTCTGGCTTGGGTTCCTGGTCATGTTGGCATCGGAGGGAACAAAATGGCTGATCGTTTGGCCAAGAATGCCACAACAGAGAAACTGTCTTACATATCTATCCCCTACACAGATCAAAAGTTAATGATTATGTCAGAGACCTCTGGCAGGAGGATTGGAATACACAGATGGATAACAAACTCTTCCAGATCCGTCCAAACCTAAAAGAGTTCCTCTCATCCACTTCATGGGGTCGAAAAGAAGAAACAGTTCTGTGCCGGCTGCACACCGGCCATTCATATTTTACTCATTCGTACCTTTTAAAGAGTGAAGAAGCTCCATGGTGCATTCCATGTCATGTACCATCACAATGAAACATACTCTTTTAGAGTGTTGGGACTTGCATGATGTGAGACACAAACATTTTACAGCAGATTCCATGAAAATCTTGTTCAGAGATGTTCCACCTGATGCGATCTTTGAATTCTTGAAAGAGATCAACATTTTTCATCAGACTTGAGATTTTATAGTGGAAAGATTTTTTTAACAAACTTTGGGTTTGTTTTTAGAAGATGTATTTTAAAAAGAGTTGTGTGAATGAATGACTGGTGAGTTGACTTCAACGCGGTGACAGCCCTGATATGCCCCTTTGCGGTCGGCTGGGCTATAAGGAACATTACCATTACCTTCCCATCTCTCTCTCTCTCTCTCTCTCTCTCTCTCTCTCTCTCTCTCTCTCTCACACACACACACACACACACACACACACACTCATACAGTCCCCATCCCATCCTCTCTGCTAATTATTTCCTCATTGCCATCCCACACTTGCATGCCTGTACATAGCTGGACGAGGACGGAGACACACACTGACATGTACCAATCCAGCTGTGTTTGTGCACACAAAGCAAGCATGCATGTATACGTAACGAAGCTATTGTGTTCTGTGAGGTATTGAATGGGAAGAACACAGGGCTCTGGATACTCATCAGTTCCATTGTATGACACAGTTAAACCTGGGGGGACAAGTGGAAATGCTCAATTGTCTGAAACAATTAAGCCTGGGGGGACAAGTGGAAATTCTCAATTGTCTGAGACAGTTAAACCTGGGAGGCAAGTGGAAATGCTCAGTTGTCTGAGACAGTTAAACCCTGGGGGACAAGTGGAAATGCTCAATTGTCTGAGACAGTTAAAACCCTGGGGGGACAAGTGGAAATGCTCAATTGTCTGAGACAGTTAAAACCCTGGGGGGACAAGTGGAAATGCTCAATTGTCAGAGACGGTTAAACCTGGGGGGACAAGTGGAAATGCTCAATTGTCTGAGACAGTTAAACCCTGGGGGGACAAGTGGAAACGCTTACTCCACTGGTCCTTTGAGCAACCAGTTTCTGTGTCAGTGAATGGGTGACTGAACAGTCAGCTTTATTGCAGATTTATCGCCTTTCCCTCCTCCATTTTCACTTTTCATCTCTCTCCTCACCCCACCCCCACCCCCTCCCCTCCCCTCCCGTACCCCACCCCCATCCGTCCCCTCCCCCTTCCGCTTTGTCTCAGAACAGACCCTACAGGAGTGCTGTGTCACTGAGGCAAAATGTGTTTTGTTAATAAACTGTGTGGGCAACATGCACCCATTGTGTTTGATCATTGGGGAAACAATGTCTCCCTTTGTTTCTACCTCTCGTGTAAGCATCACATATGTACAGAGCACGCCATCGTGGGCGTATTTTAATGGACTCTGGCTGTCACTTTTAACAACTTTTATCTAAGTGTCTCACATGGCAAGTAGAAAGTTGGGGGACAAGTTGGTGTGTGTGTGTGTGTGTGTGTGTGTGTGTGTGTGTCCTTGTCCCACGGACAACTAATATTATCTAGGAATTTCTGTTCCTGAGTACAACAAATAGATTTTCCTTCAGGTTTCTGTAACTGCTTTCTTTCTTCTTTTTTTTTCCCTACACTTGTTGATCCAGTTAGTGTACTTGAATCAAAATAAGATGGCTCTTAATACAAGACTATCTACTAGCTTTTCAAGCAGTTTTGCCAAATTTAAGGTTGGTTGCTGGGCACATGTCTTTGATGCACATTGAAGAAAATGCAACTCGGGTTTACACTTGTATACCAAACAGCTTTCAAACAACTGACATCTCGTGGTTTTGAATGTCTTCTCCGACGGAGCTGTAATCGGGCTTCTCAGAGTGAGTAAGAGGGAGAGAAAGAGTCAGAAGGGATTTTTAGGGTGAACATTGCTCAAAGAATGTGAGCCAAGTAGGTGACATTGCTGATTTTGATGCACCGGAAGAAAACATCAAGTTACATCAGATTTCGTCCTCTCTCTTGAATGATAACTGTACCGTTGTCTGCATAACAAAAAGTGGTTTATGAGTAGATACTGCTGAATGCTGATCGTGTACTGGATTGTTTAAAACTTTCTTTTTCATCTCTGCCACTGTACTTTTTGTTTAATCTAATTTTTAAGCAGGTACATGAAGGACCTGTGTCTTATGACTGATACTGTATTGCTTGGACAGGCTCTTAAAGTAACCTGGTGACAGGGCTATTTTGTCACGTTTTTACATGAAAACCTTTGAATGTTTATTTTCCCTCTGTGGGCAAGATTGAAGGGGGATGTAGTGGAATTGAGGCACATTCACTCGGTTAAAATTGCCTTAAACGTTTTAATAGAAAAAGGGAGTTTGAATCTGTAGCTACTGAGTCAATGGTTGTAGATCTTTAAAGCCTGGAAGTGAAGCGGTAATTGAAGGAGATTGAAGGAGAAGGATGAATTGTGCCTGATAAAGGTGGTGTGACAGGGACATGAAGGGGCCACAGAGGAAAGCATGCCTTATCCTGCAGGAAATAATTTGCATTTGAAATGTGTAGACTATAAATGGCTTTGACAGTGAACGCTTTGTATGCTTAGGATGTTCTCCAAATTTTCTTGTCAGGAAATTAAAGAAGAAAATCATTTCTACTGGCTACCCCCCCCCCCCCTCTCCCCCCCCCCCCCCCCCCCCCCCCCCCCCCCCCTTCCTCTTTTTTTTATTTTATTTTATTTTTTTAAGTTGATTCCCGATTCCCGTGACGATTGATCGCAAGTTACTATTATTATTATTACCATGAATACTTATATAGCGCCTATCCTCGGCTAGAGACCAAAAGCCCTAAGCGCTTTACAATCCACACTTGTTTAAGTACACCGTGTGACATGTCCACAGATGGTGTGAGTGGCAGCAGTCACGAACAGTACCTGCCTCCTCCTCCAACCTCCTCCCGTCGTTTCCCTCGTCATGGGCTAGACGGGGGCCACAGGCAGACCCGAGTCATGACGAGGCGCGCCCAGCGGAACTGCGTGCACTGTGCTCAGACAGGTGCTCTGACCTCCAGCGGCCATCGCGTGCAGACGTCCTACGAGTGTGTCACGTGCAACGTCGGTCTGTGCAAACGCAGAGGCTGTTTCGAGGCATATCACGCTCACCAGCAGCTCTCTCACACCTGATAAATGGCTGGACGGGAGGTGTAGACCTGGGATTGTCTGGAGCAGAAAGCAGGAAATGATGAGGAACGTTTTTATCATGACTTGAAATCAGAGAGGGAACAAGTGTGTTAATCTGTTGACTGCTGGAGAATTGTCGCCCACCAATGTTCGTGGATGGCGGCGCAAAAGCTGAATTTCTGTTCAACCCATGTACTGTGAAAACTACTCAGAGACTGGGGAAGAGAAAAAAAAAATGCCAGTCCATATGTTTGGAGAGACAAGACCACTCAGAGACCAGGAAAAACAAGACAGTCCACGTGTTTGGAGAGACCAGGAAAAACAAGACAGTTCACGTGTTTGGAGAGACAAGACCACTCAGAGACCAGGAAAAACAAGACAGTCCACGTGTTTGGAGAGACAAGACCACTCAGAGACCAGGAAAAACAAGACAGTCCACGTGTTTGGAGAGACAAGACCATTCAGAGACCAGGAAAAACAAGACGGTCCACGTGTTTGGAGAGACCAGGAAAAACAAGACGGTCCACGGGTTTGGAGAGACCAGGAAAAGCAAGACGGTCCACGTGTTTGGAGAGACCAGGAAAAACAAGACAGTCCATGTGTTTGGAGAGACCAGGAAAAACAAGACAGTCCACGTGTTTGGAGAGACCAGGAAAAACAAGACGGTCCACGTGTTTGGAGAGACCAGGAAAAACAAGACGGTCCACGTGTTTGGAGAGACCAGGAAAAACAAGACAGTCCACGTGTTTGGAGAGACCAGGAAAAACAAGACGGTCCACGTGTTTGGAGAGACCAGGAAAAACAAGACGGTCCATGTGTTTGGAGAGACCAGGAACAACCAGACAGTCCATGTGTTTGGAGAGACCAGGAAAAACAAGACGGTCCACGTGTTTGGAGAGACCAGGAACAACCAGACAGTCCATGTGTTTGGAGAGACCAGGAAAAACAAGACAGTCCACGTGTTTGGAGAGACAACTGGGATGAAAACCACAGCACTTCAATTATTCGGCCAACCATGTGCCACATGCCACAATTAGGATTTTGCTCTAAATCACTTTATAATTGAAGTAAGTGTTTGGAGGCCTCGTATTAGTTTGAGCCAGCATTTGATATTAAACTGCTAATTGATCCAAAGAACCCCCACCCCCACCCCTCCCAGCCCCAAACGTTTAATTTTTTTTTCCTTTTATTTCCACTGACGTCATCATTCACAATCTTCAAATACATGACCTTCCCTTAGCTGATGTCACATTTCAGGCCTTCTCACTCACCCGTGACCCTATCTTTACGCCAAGTGGTTCCACCCCCACCTCCCACCCCACACAAATAGTCCCCTTCCTTTCATTTTAATCTCTCTGCTTGGAACCACCTGGCATGTACCTTGATGGGCATATGAAAGAAAAGAAGGTAAATCAATTTTCAGATACAATAAACACTACGCCGTGAGCAAGGCCTTGGCGCATTGACTTTGGATGTGCAGCCTGTGGTTGGTGAATGAACATAATGCCTGTTCCATGCGCTACCACCACCTCAACCCCCACCCCAATCCCCAGTGCTGGTTCTCAGGACAACAGGATCCATCTTGCTGCAGCTGAGCTTGGTTAGTCATGCAGAACTGATGCCAGCGATTCACCTCGCTGACCAAAGAGTGTGTTTAGAACACTCCCGTCGTCCGTGTGTTGTTTAGAACACTCCCGTCGTCCGTTTGTTGAGAAGTTGGTGTGTGGGATAGGTATTAGGGCGTCTGAGAATATAAAAAAATGTACAGGGTACATGTGAGATAGGTATTATAGCGTGTG
This sequence comes from Conus canariensis, assembly GCA_033310375.1. Taxonomy (NCBI): domain Eukaryota; kingdom Metazoa; phylum Mollusca; class Gastropoda; order Neogastropoda; family Conidae; genus Conus; species Conus canariensis. The sequence continues at coordinate 1,329,809 of CM065716.1, forward strand.
AGGATACAAAACCTGTTGTGTACACTGTACATGTGATAGGTATTATAGCGTGTGAGGATAGAAAACCTGTTGTGTACACTGTACATGTGCTAGGTATTATAGCGTGTGAGGATACAATACCTGTTGTGTACACTGTACATGTGCTAGGTATTATAGCGTGTGAGGATACAATACCTGTTGTGTACACTGTACATGTGATAGGTATTACAGTCTGTGAGGATACAAAACCTGTTGTGTACACTGTATGAGATACGTATTATAGCGTGTGAGGATACAAAACCTGTTGTGTACACTGTACATGTGAGATAAGTATTATACCGTGTGAGGATACAAAACCTGTTGTGTACACTGTTCATGTGAGATAGATATTACAGCGTGTGAGGATACAAAAATTGTTATGCACACCGTACACTGTACATGTTAGGTATTATAACGTCTGAGGATATAAAAACAGTTGTGTACACTGTACATGTGAGTTAGTTATATTATGACTTCTGAGGATACAAAAACTGTTATGTACATGGTACATGTGTGATAGGTATGTTATGACTTCTGAGGATACAAAAAGTGTTATGTACACAGTACATGTGTGATAGGTATGTTATGACGTCTGAGAATATAAAAACTGTTATGTACACTGTACAAGTGAGATATTTTGGGGGGTGTTTGAGCGTACAAAAACTGTTACGTACATAGTACATGTGAGATAGGTATGATATGAGGTGATGATGTATACTTGATGTATACTTATTTTGTTTGTTTGTTTGTTGGGGGGGGGGGGGGGGTGCTCATGGTGGATGAAGGAGGTGTCGGAGTCGGTCAATGTTCGTTCAGTTCTGTTCATCTGCAATGTGTGTAACTGAAACTGGAGCTTAATCGCAACCTGAACATCCAAGTGAATAACGCCGTTTCTGTCAGCTGCAAGGGTGTGTAATTTGTTATCTTCGTCCTGACTCTAGGCAGTATGTGTTCTTGCTTGCGTTGGGCATAAAGAAGGACGCAAGTGTTGAAAGTCATGTGCGGGCTGGTGCTTCTACACATGTACATCTGCATCTCTGTTGGTTCTGTTGCCTTTGTCTGTCAGTCTCTTCTCTCTCTCTCTCTCTCTCTCTCTCTCTCTCTCTCTCTCTCTCTCCTCTCTCTCTGTCTCTCTGTTCTCTCTCATCTCTCTCTCTCTCTCTCTCTCTCTCTCTCTCTCCCTCTCTCTCTCTCTCTCTCTCCCCTCCCCCTTTCGTTCCTCCCCATGCTCCCTCCTTCCCTCTCCCCCCTCTCTCTCTTTCCCCACCTCTCTCCCTCTCCTTCCCCCCCCTCCCTCTCTGCCTGTTCCTTTTTTCTTTCTCCCCCCCCCCCCCCCCTCTCTGCCTCCATCTTTCTTTCTATTCCTGTCTCGCCCTCCTTCACACCCTATCCCCCATTCTCTGTGTGTGTGTTGTGTCTCTTCTGTCTGTCTGTCTGTCTGTCTGTCTGTCCTGTCTTCTCTCTCTCTCTCTCTCTCTCTCTCTCTCCCCCCCCCCCCCCATCTTTTCCTCCCTCTCTTCCTCCCTCCCTCTCTCAGAGTCTCTCACAGGTAAAAACCGGACTATATTTAGGACGAAGGTGTAGAAAGACCTAAATGTGAAGTAAAATGTAGAAAACCAACAGCAGCACTCACACACGCACACAGCATTTCCTCTTTCGAGTGCTTCAGAATATCTGTAAATGTCTCATACTCTTCGATGTTCACGTGGAGTGTAGTGACACTACTTTAGTCCCAGAACAACATAACGTGTTATCTCATCATATAATAATAATAATAATAATAATGAATACTTATATAGCGCCTATTCTCGGCTAGAGACCAAGCTCTAAGCGCTTTACAATCAACACTCGCTTACACAACGGGCTGCCTACCTGGGTAGTGCCGACTGAAGAGCTGCCAGCTGGCGCTTCATTCAGTCGTTTCCCGTGTCATCCAGTCAATATCGTTCAATATCGTTCACTCAGTTTCTTTACTTCCTTCATTCTTTCCATTTCTTACGCAGGGTGCATGCTGTGTGTAATGTGTCATCCATACCAACGGCCAAACTGGCCTACTCTTCCGAAAGTTGGTGATGGGATTTTACGTGTGTGCAAGATATTATGCGTGCGTTCACACACGGAACCTCGGTTTATAGTCTCATTCGATACATAATACATGAAGAAGAGATACATGTAATTGACATTCCCATACTTTACCTTTGTACTTGCAGAAGCATCCTTAACACGAGGTACATGGTCTACACAATAACAATACATCTCAAAACTAAGTGATAAGTGACAACCTGCTATGTACCCACAGGGTGCATAAGCCACACTGAAGATGTCTCTCCCAACGGCAGCTTGAGGCAACGGTTCCCTGTAACACTAAGGACCGTTCGGGTTCCTCTCAGCTCGTTGCACATCCACAAGCGTGTTGACCTGGATTGCATTGTAAGGCAGGCAACACCCAGACTTGATCCACAGTTTTTAACCCTTCAGGTTAATTCTACAGCTTGGCCACTGGCTGGACGTCACGAGGCTCAAAAGGTAAGCCGATACAACGATGGGATCTCCAAGGGATGCAGATACTTCCAGTCAGTCGGAAGGATCTGAAAGAAGTTCCTCAGAACAAACCCTCTGCATCCCAGTCCGTTCAGGCCTGTGTTTACAGGGGGGGGGGGGGGGGGGGGGGGGGGGGGGGGAGGGAGGAGGGGGGAGAGGGAGGGGGGGGGGGGCAGAGAATAATAAGAGAAGTAAGGATGGCTGTAGATCCAAACCAAAAGCTGATCGTTTATGAAGTCCCTAGGGCAAACAGGTGGACAGAGAATAATAAAAGAAAAAGTGAGGATGGTTGTAGATCCAAACCAAAAGCTGATCATTGGTATAATGTCCGGTGGACACAGCAAGCAGCTCCAGACCGTTCCCTTGTGACCAAACAGTGGACGCTTATTCCATGCAAGAAGGCAGTGAAGGCAGGCCAGGAAAGAACAATCTGTTCTGTCACTTCCAGTGCCTTTGTCGATCTGGGAGTGGGTGGGAGGGGAGGGGGGTGGGGGTCATCTTTTCAAGCTTTGTGTCTTCTTGTTTTAGAAGTGGTGGTACTGATAATGAGCATTCAGCCAATGGTGTCCATGAAAGAGGTGTCATTTTTTAACTGGTGCTGTCACATGGTGTGTGTGTGTGGGGGGGGGGGGGGGGGGGGGACTCAGAAAATCACCATGGGTTCCCACTGAAAGGTTAAAAACAAAAAAGAATGGTCACTATTCCTGTCTAGACCTTGACAGTAGGTCTAAGGTCTGACGACACACTCTTAGTCTGACAGGGGTCTCCGCAGTCCACGGTCACGTGCAACACAGCAGAGGTCAAAGCAGTCCAGTTCTGCCCTGGTTCTCCAGGACTTCCGTCTGTCTTTGGATGTCCCCACCTTACATGACCTTGTAGAATGGTCTTCCACACAGAGTCCTGAAAAGATGCCTCTTCTAGACAAGCTTAAGGCGCTGTTTTTGTTTGTTTGTTTGTTTGGGTTTTTGTTGTTGTTGTTGTTGTTGTTTTCCAGTCACGTAATGATAAATGTATAACATTAAGATTATGTTTAGATAGGGTATAAACGATAGTGGTTGACTCCTCGCTATCATTTTTGTTATCATTAATGTTACATCAAAATTGACCTATCAGTCAACGATCATCAATGAGGATGCCACTCTTCACCTGTACACATTAATAAGGGTCGGTATGAAACAGGACATTAGTTGTTACATTTTTTTCTCAGGGTTGGCTGATCTTTACTGTAATCAGGCCTATGTGTACTGGCAGAAGAATAAAAGTTCTTGTGTTCTTCTTAGATGTTGAATAATGTACCCCTCAACATTTGCTATGGTTAGATTTTGCAGCTTCATAAGAAGTGTGAATACATTCCGATAAGATAACTCTGCTGAAGATTGAGAGAAAGGTCATTGCGCACATTCCTGTCTCAGTAAGCTGCAGGGTTGAACTGCGCCATGCAGTACAGCATGTGCTTGGATGAACATTCCTCTTTGAAAAGATTCCTGCGGTGTCTGTATTGTTTTTTCATTGTATCCATAGCAGACTTTGAGGGGTATGTGGTAAATTGAGGAACCACATGTTTCCATAGCAGACCTTGAGGGGTATATGGTAAATTGAGGAACCACATGTTTTCAGAATTGTTGGTCTGTTTCCCCCATGTCCCTAACTTCTCCTGAGTCAAAGAGTGTTTCGCTTCCATCCTTTCAGCTTCTCGGTGGTGGGGCACAGAGCAGCCTCTGCCCTCCATGAGGTACCCGCCCTCCATGAGGTACCCACCCTCCATGAGGTACCCGCCATCCATGAGGTACCCACCCTCCGGCGGCGGAGTTGGTGGTTCCCGGCCACGCGGAGTTGGTGGTCTCCCGCCACGTGGAGTTGGTGGTCCCCTGCCATGTGGAGTTGGTGGTCCCCGCCACGGTTGAAATACCAGCACGGCATCTCGCAGGCCGAACGCATGAGGCAGTACAGACAGCGGCTGAAAGAGGACCCAGAGAAGTACCGGCTGTACAGGATCAAGGAAGTGATGAGGAAGAAACGGGGCAAAATCCCCGGTCACATCAGACCTCTGTAGTTAGGCAGAAACATTGACAGACCCACAGGCATGGTCAGTGCTTTCAGTTCACGAGTACCCTCCCTTAGTTGTTGTTGTTGTTGACTTTTTCAAGTCTTTGCTGTGTGGTTCCCTTTTCATCCATCTGTGTGAATGATGTCATGTTGTGTTTATGAAGGTGCATGGACAGATTGATAAAGCTTTGAATTCAGAAACGGTAAAACAAACGAATTCAAATTAAAAGCTTAAAAACAGGAAGAAAAGAAAAGCAAAAAGCGGAAAGAAGGTGGTTGAGAGAGCACAGACTTCAGAAACAGTGAAAAAAAAAAAATCAAATTAAAAGCTTTTATAGAAAAATAATACATGTTTAATTAAGCAAAACCCCAGAGAGAAAAAAAAAAAAAAAGGGGGGGGGGGGGGATGCAGTTAGGAGAGCACAGAGTTCAGAATCAGTAAAAACAAATTCTAATTAAAAGCTTTTATAGAAAAATAATAAATTTTCAAGAAAATAAAACAGAGAGAAAAGAACCAAAAAAAAAGGGGGGGGGGGGGGTGCAGTTGGGAGAGCACAGCGTTCAGAATCAGGAAAAGCAAATTCAAATCAGAAGATTCAAAAACAGAAAGAAAAGAGAAGAAAAAAAGAAGGAAGAGAATGCAGTTGGGGGAGCACAGAGCAGAGCCCAGGCTGACCAGAGGGAGAGCACAGAGCAGAGTCCAGTCTGACCAGAGGGAGAGTACAGAGCAGACTCCAGTCTGACCAGAGGGAGAGTACAGAGCAGAGCCCAGTCTGACCAGAGGGAGAGCACAGAGCAGACTCCAGGCTGACCAGAGGGAGAGCACAGAGCAGAGCCCAGGCTGACCAGAGGGAAAGCACAGAGCAGAGCCCAGGCTGACCAGAGGGAGAGCACAGAGCAGAGTCCAGGCTGACCAGAGGGAGAGTACAGAGCAGAGCCCAGGCTGACCAGAGGGAGAGCACAGAGCAGAGTCCAGTCTGACCAGAGGGAGAGCACAGAGCAGAGCCCAGTCTGACCAGAGGGAGAGCACAGAGCAGAGCCCAGGCTGACCAGATTACGGATGTCCCCTGTGATGGGGATGTGTACCAAGGTTTAATGGATTCCTCTGGGGCTACATTCCTTCTGCCAATCAGGTGTCATGAACCGGTTAATGTCTGGGGGAGTTGTTGCCCTTTGGTTGTAACTGAACCAGGAGCAGGAGCTTCATTATATATGTGTGTGTGTGTATATATATATATATATATATATATATATATTTTAAATTTGATTTTTCTTTAAGAGATCTCCTGGCCGTGAGCACAGCCCACTGTGAGAGAAAAGCAGGCCTGGCAGCAAATTGCCGAAACACCTGAGACGTAAACTACATTATTTCCACTATTATGCATTCAACAAGTCCCCTGATTCAAGGAAAGGTTCGTGCCATGCCCCTGACTCCCACCCGCCACCCCTGCTTGGTTATCCTCGTGTGAGTTCTCCTGCCAGCCCCTTTCTTCTCATGCCAGTCGAACATAAATGTCCTTTAACTAAACACTGAAATGTCTTTTAAATAAACACTGAAATGTCCTTTAACAAAACACTGAAATGTCCTTTAACTAAACACTGAAATGTCCTTTAACCAAATCAGGTAAGTGCCAGTTGCAACAATTGTTAGAACCGTCCTTTTTGGTGTGTGCGAGCTATGAGAGAGCTATGATCAGACAAGCGTTAGCTTGTACTAGTTGCAGCCCAGTGCTTGACCAAATCTGACGTGAGAGGCAGGGTGCTGTCACCAAGAGGCCTTGCTGGTCATTGGGCCTTGCTGGTCGTTGGGCCTTGCTGGTCGTTGGGCCTTGCTGGTCGTTGGGCCATGCCGGTCGTTGGGCCTTGCTGGTCGTTGGACCTTGCTGGTCGTTGGGCCATGCCGGTCGTTGGACCTTGCTGGTCGTTGGACCTTGGTGGTCGTTGGGCCTTGGTGGTTGTTGGGCCTTGCCGGTCATTGGACCTTGCTGGTCGTTGCGCCTTGCTGGTCGTTGGGCCTTGGTGGTCGTTGGACCTTGCTGGTCATTGGGCCTTGGTGGTCGTTGGGCCTTGGTGGTCGTTGGGCCTTGGTGGCTGTTGGACCATGCTGGTCGTTGGGCCTTGGTGGTTGTTGGGCCTTGCCGGTCATTGGACCTTGCTGGTCATTGCGCCTTGCTGGTCTTTGGGCCTTGCTGGTCTTTGGGCCTTGCTGGTCGTTGGACCTTACTGGTCGTTGGGCCTTGGTGGTTGTTGGGCCTTGCCGGTCGTTGGACCTTGCTGGTCGTTGGGCCTTGGTGGTTGTTGGGCCTTGCCGGTCGTTGGGCCATGCCGGTTGTTGGGCCTCGCCGGTTGTTGGACCTTGCTGCCTTGGTGGTCGTTGGGCCTTGGTGGTCGTTGGACCTTGCTGGTCATTGGGCCTTGGTGGTCGTTGGGCCTTGCTGGTCGTTGGACCTTGCTGGTCATTGGGCCTTGCTGGTCGTTGGGCCTTGCTGGTCGTTGGGCCTTGCTGGTCATTGGGCCTTGGTGGTCGTTGGGCCTTGCCAGTCGTTGGACCTTGCTGGTCGTTGGACCTTGCTGGTCGTTGGGCCTTGGTGGTTGTTGGGCCATGCCGGTCATTGGACCTTGCTGGTCTTTGGGCCATGCTGGTGGTTGGGCCTTGCCGGTCGTTGGACCTTGCTGGTCGTTGGGCCTTGCTGGTCATTGGGTCTTGCCGGTCGTTGGACCGTGCTGGTCGTTGGGCCTTGGTGGTCGTTGGGTCTTGCCGGTCGTTGGACCTTGCTGGTCGTTGGGCCTTGGTGGTCGTTGGGCCATGCCGGTCGTTGGACTTTGCTGGTCGTTGGGCCTTGGTGGTCGTTGGGCCTTGGTGGTTGTTGGACCTTGGTGGTCGTTGGGCCTTGCTGGTCGTTGGGCCTTGCTGGTCGTTGGGCCTTGCTGGTCGTTGGACCTTGGTGGTCGTTGGGCCTTGGTGGTCGTTGGACCTTGGTGGTCGTTGGGCCTTGCTGGTCGTTGGACCTTGCTGGTTGTTGGGCCTTACTGGTCGTGTATTCAAGTAAACAGTCAGCAAGCTTGCTGCGTTTTTGTGGTAATAGCCCCATTAGTTTGTTGAGGAAATTGGCAACAAAACTGCTTTATAAGTCTGACGTATTAAGATATATGAAGAAACGAGAATGGCTCTTAGTTTGTTGAGCAAATTGGTGACAAAACTGCTTTTATAATTCTGACGTATTAGGACGCATGAAGAAACCAGAATGGCTCTTAGTTTCAAATTGAGGTGACTACTGTCTAGTTTACATTCAACATCTATTTTGCATCCAATTTGAGGAGATAAGTGATTGCTCCGTCTTCGTTTTCATTGTCCTGAATGTTGTTTATCTTGTCTGAAGAAGACCCAAGAGGTTAAAACGCGCAGTGTTTTGTCTTGTAATTTGTTTGTCCCTTTTGCACGGCGGGATAGTATGTTTTGTTTCTTTCAGAATGGCTGTGTTGAATTAATGGGTGAGGCAGTTGGGGAGGGGAGGGGGGGGGGGCAGAAGTGGTTCACTAGATTCTGGATTATGTTGATGAGACACAAGAAACCTTCAGACATGAGTGAAAACATGCTCCATGGCAAAGGGGCAAAGAAATAGTCCCTTTCCCAATGATGATATATCAATCTCAATGGCTAAGGCGCAAAGAAAATAGTTCCTTTCTGTTGGTGATGTAACATAATCTCTATGGCAAAGGTGCAAAGAAAATAGTTCCTTTCTGTTGGTGATGTAACATAATCTCTATGGCAAAGGTGCAAAGAAAATAGTTCCTTTCTGTTGGTGATGTAACATAATCTCTATGGCAAAGGTGCAAAGAAAATAGTTCCTTTCTGTTGGTGATGTAACATAATCTCTATGGCAAAGGCGCAAAGAAAATAGTTCCTTTCTGTTGGTGATGTGAACATAATCTCTATGGCAAAGGTGCAAAGAAAATAGTTCCTTTCTGTTGGTGATGTAACATAATCTCTATGGCAAAGGTGCAAAGAAAATAGTTCCTTTCTGTTGGTGATGTAACATAATCTCTATGGCAAAGGCGCAAAGAAAATAGTTCCTTTCTGTTGGTGATGTAACATAATCTCTATGGCAAAAGCGCAAAGAAAATAGTTCCTTTCTGTTGGTGATGTAACATAATCTCTATGGCAAAGGCGCAAAGAAAATAGTTCCTTTCCCATTGGTGATGTAACATAATCTCTATGGCAAAGGCGCAAAGAAAATAGTTCCTTTCCATTGGTGATGTAACATACCATCTATGGCAAAGGTGCAAAGAAAATAGTTCCTTTCTGTTGGTGATGTAACATACCATCTATGGCAAAGGTGCAAAGAAAATAGTTCCTTTCTGTTGGTGATGTAACATACCATCTATGGCAAAGGTGCAAAGAAAATAGTTCCTTTCTGTTGGTGATGTAACATACATCTATGGCAAAGGCGCAAAGAAAATAGTTCCTTTCCATTGGTGATGTAACATACCATCTATGGCAAAGGTGCAAAGAAAATAGTCCCTTTTACGATGGTGATGCATTGATTCCTACCAGCTATGAACTTCATCTCAGTCTTCTAAGTCATCTCAGATAAAGCAGAAAACATGACAGCCTGGTGTGGTACTTCGATCATAACTGTAATAATAAACTGGGACAGTAGCTGGAGGGAAGGTGAAGTGAAAGCAAGGGAAAGATGTAAATAAACTCAAACAGGTATGTGTGTGTGGGGGGGGGGGGGGGAGGGGGAGGTGCAAGCGTGTATTTCATTTGATTAAAGTTATACTCCATATACAGACGTGTTTTATCAAACGTCAAATCGTTAAGATCTGCAAAATAAATGTCCATCTGTTCAAAAACACCCAGACAATGCATGGTGAGTGTGAGTCGGTTTGAAAAGAACATGATGACAGTAGGAAAACAGGAGGATGGAGGCCCAACTGTCAAAAGAAAAGAAAAAAAAAGAAAGAAAGAGAAGGAAGGATGAAAAAAAAAAACAACAAAAACCGAAAAATAAAAGTGGGAAAAAACTGGAGGTTGGAGGACCCACAAGAGAGAGAGAGAGAGAGAGAGAGAGAGAGAGAGAGAGAGAGAGAGAGAGAGAGAGAGAGAGAGAGTAAATATATGCAAGCGTTAACGTACTCATACTACACACCAGTAAATGTATCGTTACCTTAGACATAGCTTACCTGAAAGTTCATCTCTGATCTCCATATAAAGATTAGTGCTTCGCACAGCAACCAATAACAATCTATCCATATATGTTGGTGTTGAATAAATACGGACATGGAAAGAGATTGCAACTCAGATGGCCTTGTGCATTGTTAATGATGAGTAGGTCTAGATGCGAACATGGAAACAGATTTTGTGGCAAAAGGTCGGGTTGTATGGTGTGCCCCTTAATCCCACATTTGTACCTTCTCTGACAAGATGGGAATGTCGTTCACTTATAAATCCAAACCAAGTCATTATTGTCGATCCCACATTTGTACCTTCAGTGGACAAGACAGAGAGTCATTTACTTATAAATCCTAACCAAGCCATTGCCAATTCCACATTTCTACCTTCAGTGATAACGTTGGAATGTCGTCCAGCTATAACTCCAAACCAAGTCATTATTGTCAGTCCCACATTTATACCTTCAATGACCATATGGGACGTCAGTTATAAATCCAAACCAAGTCATTATTGTCAATCCCACATTTGTACCTTCAGTGATAGCATGGGAATGTTGTTCAGTTATAAATCCAAATTAAGTTATCACTAAAAAAATGAAAAAAAGGAAAAAGAAAAGAAGAGAAAGGGGAAAAAAAGAAAGAAAGGAAAAAAGTGACTCCCCATCTGAAAAAAAAGACATTTAGCAATTTTGTTCTCTGTTTTTCTGGCCGTCATTGTTTCCCGTATTCATCTGCTTTAAAGATAATGTTCTCCATGTTTTGTGTTCAAGTTAAGACATTGTGGCCATTTTGGTCTGGTCTTCTTGTTCCTATGTGACCTTCATGGACAGTAGACATTGTGGCCATTTTGGTCTGGTCGTAGTGTTCCTATGTGACCTTCATGGACAGTAGACATTGTGGCCATTTTGGTCTGGTCGTAGTGTTCCTGTGTGACCTTCATGGACAGTAGACATTGTGGCCATTTTGGTCTGGTCGTAGTGTTCCTATGTGACCTTCATGGACAGTAGACATTGTGGCCATTTTGGTCTGGTCGTAGTGTTCCTATGTGACCTTCATGGACAGTAGACATTATGGCCATTTTGGTCTGGTCTTGTTCCTGTGTGACCTTCATGGACAGTAGACATTGTGGCCATTTTGGTCTGGTCGTAGTATTCCTATGTGACCTTCATGGACAGTAGACATTGTGGCCATTTTGGTCTGGTCGTAGTATTCCTATGTGACCTTCATGGGGAGCTAAGCTGTGAATAATACTCAAATGCTGGGAGGGGAGTGGGTTTTCGTGTTTAGTACATATGAAGTGGATTGAATTGTTGCTTTTACGGGTTGTCTACTATTCTCTCTGTATGTTTCTCTCTCTCTCTCTCTCTCTCTCTCTCTCTCTCTCTCTCTCTCTCTCTCTCTCTCTCTCTCTCTCTCTCTCTCTCAGCTTGAAGCAAGCTAGCTTCTAGCAAATATAGAATTCTTAGAAATTTATCGGTTTACTTATCCAAAGCACTTCAGTTGCGTTCTGTAATGATGTCATGACGGAGGGAGTCTAATGATCTCTATTGCTGCGAATAATACTGTGTTGCACTTTTTGTACTTTGTACTCCCTTCATGAGGTACAAGGGCCTTAATGAATAAATATCGTCCATTCATTCGTTCTCTCTCTCTCTCTCTCTCTCTCTCTCTCTCTCTTCTCTCTCTCTCTCTCTCTCTCTCTCATTCATCCATTTCATTATGATTTCATTACACTCAAACAAATACTGTCTCTCCAGAATCACAGTTTTCTAAACTGTTCATCCCTTCCATAATCATCGTAACATTCAAACTATCCTGTCTAGTCACCACAGATAACAACACTGATCACCACTTCCATTATCATCGTAACATTCAAACTATCCTGTCAAGACAGCCACAGATGTCAACACTGATCACCACTTCCATTATCATCGTAACATTCAAACTATCCTGTCAAGACAGCCACAGATGTCAACACTGATCACCACTTCCATTATCATCGTAACATTCAAACTATCCTGTCAAGACAGCCACAGATGTCAACACTGATCACCACTTCCATTATCATCGTAACATTCAAACTATCCTGTCTAGACAGCCACAGATGTCAACACTGTTCACCACTTCCATTATCATCGTAACATTCAAACTATCCTGTCTAGACAGCCACAGATGTCAACACTGTTCACCACTTCCATTATCATCGTAACATTCAAACTATCCTGTCTAGACAGCCACAGATGTCAACACTGTTCACCACTTCCATTATCATCGTAACATTCAAACTATCCTGTCTAGACAGCCACAGATGTCAACACTGATCACCACTTCCATTATCATCGTAACATTCAAACTATCCTGTCTAGACAGCCACAGATGTCAACACTGTTCACCACTTCCATTATCATCGTAACATTCAAACTATCCTGTCTAGACAGCCACAGATAACAACAATGATCACCACTTCCATTATCATCGTAACATTCAAACTATCCTGTCTAGACAGCCACAGATGTCAGTACTGATCACCACTTCCATTATCATCGTAACATTCAAACTATCCTGTCTAGACAGCCACAGATGTCAACACTGTTCACCACTTCCATTATCATCGTAACATTCAAACTATCCTGTCTATCAACACTGCCGGTCGATCCCCCAGGTTCCCTGACGTGTCCTGTATACCAACGTGTGTCCTTTCCCTCCTTTCAGCCTTGCTGTGGTGGAGCAGTGAGCCGCCTCTTCCCGCCATGGGAGACCAGCCGCCGCCGCCCCCTAGCGGTGGAGGTGGCGGGCGTGCGTCACGTGCCAAATACTGGCAGGGCATCACGCCGGCAGAGCGCAAGAGGCTGTACCGACAGCGGCTGAAGGAGGAGGACCCGGAGAAGTACCTGCTATACAAGATGAAGGACGCCCTCAGGAAGAGGCGCAGCAAGCTCACCAAGGACATGATGGGTCACCACAACTAGGCCCCGCGTGACGCGCTGAGGGGTCACTACAAATAGGCCTCGCGTGACACTCTGAGGGGGCAGTGCTGGGCATTACACCCTCTTCATAGGTTTTTGTTGTTGTTGTTGTTGTTTTCTTTTTTGACTCGTACAGGGCAACAGAGTGAATTTTTTTTAATTGTTGTTTGTTTTTTATTGCTTTATATATCAACCGGTTCCTGTCGTCTGTGTGTCTGAGCGCCAGAGTCCGTGTTGGTATGTATGTTTCCATGTATCTGTGTGTGCGTCTGTGCGTACATGTGTGAGTACTTGATTCTTTCCCACTACTATTCGTTCCAAATATTGTTTGGACAATCAGTGGGGTGACTGCATCTCTTTAAGAGAAAGAAGTTACAAAGGCTTCTCTGTCAGCATTAATGTGAGTGATGATGGTTTGGTAATTTCATTTTTGATCCAGATTGTTTAGCCCTTATTACCTCTCTTGTATCCTTCAATGGAACTTCATGCAGAGGCCCAAAGAGTTCCCCATAGATTTGTTACTGTTTAATCAAAGATTTTAGCTTTTTAAGCAGCTTGCTTCCCGACAGTCTTTTCTTTTTCTCGTATTACTTTTTCACGCTTTGCTGGCTGCTTTAGGGGTGCCGTTGGATTCTGTTTTTCTTTTTAACTGTTGGTGGTGAGAACGCCACAGAATTATAGGTGCTGTACCTCCATTTGACACAGAGGGAAAACAAGCATAATGCTATACCTCCATTTGACACAGAGGGAAAACAAGCATAATCAGTCATGTTGCACTAATGAGTCTGTGTCAGGAGCTGTGTTTGGGTTCCTGGTGGTGGATTGTCTGTTTGCTGGGGGAGTGCGTCGATGGGGGGAAAATATGTACTGTTTGTGCAGGTTATGACTGGAAAAGGAATGATTTAGTCTTGTGCCTTTGCTCACCTGTTCAAGAGAACCGTGCAACATGCACACTGAGAGGTGAACAGAGAGCTCGGGGAGATTGGATACCTGTCAGGTGTGGAGTTGAAGCAGACTGAGATGGATACCTGTCAGGTGTAGAGTTGAACAGAGAGCTCAGGGAGATTGGATACCTGTCAGGTGTGGAGTTGAACAGAGAGCTCGGGGAGATTGGATACCTGTCAGGTGTGGAGTTGAAGCAGACTGAGGTGATACCTGTCAGGTGTGGAGTTGAAGCAGACTAAGGTGATACCTGTCAGGTATGGAGTTGAACAGAGAGCTCAGGGAGATTGAATACCTGTCAGGTGTGGAGTTGAAGCAGACTGAGGTGATACCTGTCAGGTATAGAGTTGAACAGAGAGCTCAGGGAGATTGAATACCTGTCAGGTGTGGAGTTGAAGCAGACTGAGGTGATACCTGTCAGGTGTGGAGTTGAACAGAGAACTCAGGGAGATTGGATACCTGTCAGGTGTGGAGTTGAAGCAGACTGAGGTGATACCTGTCAGGTGTGGAGTTGAAGCAGACTGAGGTGATACCTGTCAGGTGTGGAGTTGAACAGAGAGTTCAGGGAGATTGGATACCTGTCAGGTGTGGAGTTGAACAGAGAGCTTGGGGAGATTGGATACCTGTCAGGTGTGGAGTTGAACAGAGAGCTCGGGGAGATTGTATACCTGTCAGGTGTGGAGTTGAAGCAGACTGAGGTGATACCTGTCAGGTGTGGAGTTGAAGCAGACTGAGGTGATACCTGTCAGGTGTGGAGTTGAAGCAGACTGAGGTGGTACCTGTCAGGTGTAGAGTTGAACAGAGAGCTCAGGAGATTGGATACCTGTCAGGTGTGGAGTTGAACAGAGAGCTCGGGGAGATTGTATACCTGTCAGGTGTGGAGTTGAAGCAGACTGAGGTGATACCTGTCAGGTGTGGAGTTGAAGCAGACTGAGGTGATACCTGTCAGGTGTGGAGTTGAAGCAGACTGAGGTGGTACCTGTCAGGTGTAGAGTTGAAGCAGACAGAGGTGGTACCTGTCAGGTGTAGAGTTGAACAGAGAGCTTGGGGAGATTGGATACCTGTCAGGTGTGGAGTTGAACAGAGAGCTTGGGGAGATTGGATACCTGTCAGGTGTGGAGTTGAAGCAGACTGAGGTGATACCTGTCAGGTGTGGAGTTGAAGCAGACTGAGTGATACCTGTCAGGTGTGGAGTTGAAGCAGACTGAGGTGATACCTGTCAGGTGTGGAGTTGAACAGAGAGCTCAGGGAGATTGAATACCTGTCAGGTGTGGAGTTGAAGCAGACTGAGGTGATGCCTGTCAGGTGTGGAGTTGAAGCAGACTGAGGTGATACCTGTCAGGTGTAGAGTTGAAGCAGAGTGAGGTGGTACCTGTCAGATGTAGAGTTGAAGCAGACTGAGGTGTACCTGTCAGGTGTAGAGTTGAACAGAGAGCTCAGGGAGATTGGATACCTGTCAGGTGTGGAGTTGAACAGAGAGCTCGGGAGATTGGATACCTGTCAGGTGTGGAGTTGAAGCAGACTGAGGTGATACCTGTCAGGTGTGGAGTTGAAGCAGACTGAGGTGATACCTGTCAGGTGTAGAGTTGAAGCAGAGTGAGGTGGTACCTGTCAGGTGTAGAGTTGAAGCAGACTGAGGTGGTACCTGTCAGGTGTGGAGTTGAACAGAGAGCTCAGGGAGATTGGATACCTGTCAGGTGTGGAGTTGAACAGAGAGCTCGGGGAGATTGGATACCTGTCAGGTGTGGAGTTGAACAGAGAGCTTGGGGAGATTGGATGCCTGTCAGTGTGGAGTTGAACAGAGAGCTCAGGGAGATTGGATACCTGTCAGGTGTGGAGTTGAAACAGACTGAGGTGATACCTGTCAGGTGTGGAGTTGAAACAGACTGAGGTGATACCTGTCAGGTGTGGAGTTGAAGCAGACTGAGGTGGTACCTGTCAGGTGTAGAGTTGAAGCAGACTGAGGTGGTACCTGTCAGGTGTAGAGTTGAAGCAGACAGAGGTGGTACCTGTCAGGTGTGGAGTTGAAGCAGACTGAGGTGGTACCTGTCAGGTGTAGAGTTGAAGCAGACAGAGGTGGTACCTGTCAGGTGTAGAGTTGAACAGAGAGCTTGGGGAGATTGGATACCTGTCAGGTGTGGAGTTGAACAGAGAGCTTGGGAGATTGGATACCTGTCAGGTGTGGAGTTGAAGCAGACTGAGGTGATACCTGTCAGGTGTGGAGTTGAAGCAGACTGAGGTGATACCTGTCAGGTGTGGAGTTGAAGCAGACTGAGGTGATACCTGTCAGGTGTGGATTGAACAGAGAGCTCAGGGAGATTGAATACCTGTCAGGTGTGGAGTTGAAGCAGACTGAGGTGATGCCTGTCAGGTGTGGATTGAAGCAGACTGAGGTGATACCTGTCAGGTGTAGAGTTGAAGCAGAGTGAGGTGGTACCTGTCAGATGTAGAGTTGAAGCAGACTGAGGTGGTACCTGTCAGGTGTAGAGTTGAACAGAGAGCTCAGGGAGATTGGATACCTGTCAGGTGTGGAGTTGAACAGAGAGCTCGGGGAGATTGGATACCTGTCAGGTGTGGAGTTGAAGCAGACTGAGGTGATACCTGTCAGGTGTGGAGTTGAAGCAGACTGAGGTGATACCTGTCAGGTGTAGAGTTGAAGCAGAGTGAGGTGGTACCTGTCAGGTGTAGAGTTGAAGCAGACTGAGGTGGTACCTGTCAGGTGTGGAGTTGAACAGAGAGCTCAGGGAGATTGGATACCTGTCAGGTGTGGAGTTGAACAGAGAGCTCGGGGAGATTGGATACCTGTCAGGTGTGGAGTTGAACAGAGAGCTTGGGGAGATTGGATGCCTGTCAGTGTGGAGTTGAACAGAGAGCTCAGGGAGATTGGATACCTGTCAGGTGTGGAGTTGAAACAGACTGAGGTGATACCTGTCAGGTGTGGAGTTGAAACAGACTGAGGTGATACCTGTCAGGTGTGGAGTTGAAGCAGACTGAGGTGGTACCTGTCAGGTGTAGAGTTGAAGCAGACTGAGGTGGTACCTGTCAGGTGTAGAGTTGAACAGAAAGCTCAGGGAGATTGGATACTTGTCAGGTGTGGAGTTGAACAGAGAGCTCGGGGAGATTGAATACCTGTCAGGTGTGGAGTTGAAGCAGACTGAGGTGATACCTGTCAGGTGTGGAGTTGAAACAGACTGAGGGAGAACGGTCCACGGCGCCGTAGTTCACATAGAGGCTCTGCAGGCACGCATGCTTCGTAGTTGTCAAAGACACAGGAGGGGCCTTTCTTTGTTTGGTTGTGAATGGAAGGCCACGGCTCGCCATTGAAAAAAAAAAGCCTGGAACTTGCTACAGGTCAGAATAGGGCTTCAGTTTTTTTGTTTGTTTGTTTGTTTTTGTGAGGGAGGGGGGGGGGGGGGTAAAAGGTCAAGCACAGTTTGTGGTTTGTTGTGCATGTCGACAAGAGGTCACAAAAGACTGGAGATCGTTGAAGAGTTGTCATAGTGTGAAAGGAATGGGAGAAGGAATAGAGAATTTTGTTCAAGCAAAAGATTTTTGTATGTGGCATTGTGGGTGCGAACTGAAGAAGAAAAATGTTTTTCTAGTCTTTGAGGATCTGATGATGTGATTTTGAAAATATGTAAAACTTTTTTTTGTAAAGGAGGAAGAATTTGCATGTAAACAGGGTACAAAGTTCAGTTATTGATCAAAAAGGGGAACTCTCTTTTGTTGGTCTGGCTAATTGTGTTGTTAACGTTTTGTGAGCGAGAGTCTGCCAGTGTGGATTAGAGGAGAGTCTGACAGTGTGGATTAGAGGAGAGTCTGACAGTGTGGATTAGAGGAGAGTCTGCCAGTGTGGATTAGAGGAGAGTCTGCAGTGTGGATTAGAGGAGAGTCTGCAGTGTGGATTAGAGGAGAGTCTGCAGTGTGGATTAGAGGAGTCTGAAGTGTGAGAGAGTCTGACAGTGTGGATTAGAGGAGAGTCTGACAGTGTGGATTAGAGGAGAGTCTGCCAGTCTGGATTAGAGGAGAGTCTGACAGTGTGGATTAGAGGAGAGTCTGACAGTGTGGATTAGAGGAGAGTCTGCCAGTCTGGATTAGAGGAGAGTCTGACGGTGTAGATTAGAGGAGAGTCTGCCAGTCTGGATTAGAGGAGAGTCTGCCGGTGTAGATTAGAGGAGAGTCTGCCAGTCTGAATTAGAGGAGAGTCTAACGGTGTGGATTAGAGGAGAGTCTGCCAGTCTGGATTAGAGGAGAGTCTGCCGGTGTGGATTAGAGGAGAGTCTGCCAGTCTGGATCAGAGGATGAAAGGCCTGTGGGCAGGCAGTTGTAGTTTCAGGATGGACAAGGATGGTCCCCATAGTGAAGGAGGATGGTCCCCATGGTGAAGGAGGATGGTCCGTATTGGAAGGATTTCATATTTGTATTGTTACACGTGCCCCCACCCCCAGAGGAATATTAGCATGCATTTGTTTTCCCAACTTAATAATAATAATAATAATAACGAATACTTATACAGTGCCTGTTCTCGGCTAGAGACCAAGCTCTACGCGCTTTACAATCCACACTCGTTTACACAACGGGCTGCCTACCTGGGTAGTGCCGACTGAAGAGCTGCCAGCTGGCGCTTCATTCAGTCGTTTCCCGTGTCATCCAGTCAATATCGTTCAATATCGTTCACTCAGTTTCCTTACTTCCTTCATTCTTTCCATTTCTCACGCAGGGTGCATGCTATGTGTAACGTGTCATCCATACCAACGGCCAAACTGGCCTACTCTTCCGAAAGTTGGTGATGGGATTTTACGTGTGTGCAAGATATTATGCGTGCGTTCACACACGGAACCTGGGTTTATAGTCTCATTCGAAGGACTGTATGGGAAATGGAGTCAGAACCAATGTTAACACCCAGGGAAAAATCCTCCTGTACGGAAACGGCCCGGCGGAGATTCGAACTCGCAACCCCAGGATCACGAGTCCGGCGCTCTACCAACTGACCTATTCAGGCTCCCGTAAGTACGTGTGTGATAAACATTAATGTAGGCATTTTCATGTCTGTTCCAAGTGATAGCATTGATGGCAACACGGTCATTATTAAAACTTTAATGTAGGCATTTTCGTGTCTTATCCAATGTGCCAGCATTGATTAGCTCAACACTTGTTCATTATTAAAACTTTAATGTAGGCATTTTCGTGTCTGTTCCAAGTGCCAGCATTGATGCAACGGTCATTTAAACAATGTAGGCATTATTCGTGTCTTTCCAGTGCCAGCATGTAGCAAACGGTCATTACTGTAAAGTTCAGCACCTCAGCAAAGGTCTTTAATGCGAAGCCTCATCTGCTAGTAACGTTTCTTTTAGCAAGGTTTTCATTATTGCAAATTGGGAAAATTAAATGTGTAGTTCGTTATCAATTACAATGGCTGCTTTATCTATTAATAAAAGATGTTTTAAATTGTTATATTAAATCATGATTCACTGTTATTGTTTTAAGTTACATTCTGTCAAGATGAAATTATTTAATGCAATTGTCTACCAAGCAGAAATAACACGGGTATGAATAATGTGTTTCTAAACACAAATGATAGGTCACACATGAATGTATCATGCCGAATAAAGCTGAATAAGACTGTATAATTCTATCAGTTATGGTCACATATGCCTATCCTAAGATCAGGATGCACCAAGTAGCCATATAATCTACAAATCAGGGCAAGATACGTTCGCAAATCCTTTTCAAAGCTCATCTAATTTAAGCATCAGTAAATCTTTTCTCTTCAGAAATGGAGCGTAGAGAAAATATGATTTCAATAACTTCACTGGGCTGACTGGAGCAGAATCTGCAATGAACACTAGTGCAAATGCAGAAAGCCTGGAGCAGAATCTGCAATGAACACCAGTGCAAATGCAGAAAGCCTGGAGCAGAATCTGCAATGAACACCAGTGCAAATGCAGAAAGCCTGGAGCAGAATCTGCAATGAACACTAGTGCAAATGCAGTGCCGTTACGGCTTTCTGTTGAGCACTTGCATTTTCTTCTTCCAGATTTTAGTAAAACGCATACCATTCTGAATAAACATGTACAAGTATGTGCGCGCGCGCGCGCGCAGTGTGTGTGTGTGTGTGTGTGTGTGTGTGTGTGTGTGTAGAAGCTGTTTGTGTGTGTATGAGAGAGAGAGGGAGAGAGAGAGAGAGACGTAGCTCTGAGTCTACAACATGTATTAATTTCTGTATGAAATTGTGAAGAGCAGAGAGAGAGAGAGAGAGAGAGAGAGAGAGAGAGATGCTGTAAGCACATATTTCATGTATTTGTTGAAATCAACCTGGTCAGGGAAGCAAAACTCGCTGTTCTGGTGATGTAGACTATATATTTTGAAATGTTTATAGGTGGCGACTTGGGGAGCAGGAGTAGGGTGGGGTGAATGGTTCACGTTTGATTATTAAACATCTCAGTTCGTACAGACATGCATTCATCTTTGGAAAGTAAAAAAGAAAGGAAAGGAAAGAAAGAAAACAAAAATCTGTGAGATTGTACATCTACATTTCAGAAAAGGATAGTGAGCACATCTGCGTTGTCATGGCTTCTATCCTATTGAACAGTTTGATGTTGGCCGCAGGAAGTGTAGATGTCAGTCGCTACAGTGTGTGTTTCAAACCCGTCATGGTTTGTTTTGTTCAATTATTTGATTTGTAATCCTTCATCAGCCAATGCAGGTCAAAACAAACATGGAAACAATCCATAAAGGACCAGCAAAAGAAGAAAAAAAGTCCTCTCATGCAGTGTCTCTTTCTCTCTCTCTCTCTCTCTCTCTCTAGCATAAACAATTTCATGTTACGTGTCTCATGCTGATAGGCTGGAGGCCTCACATTAAAGTCACGAGTTCTCACTCTCTCTCTCTCTCTCTCTCTCTCTCTCTCTGTGTCTGTCCACTTTGACTCTGGTTTTGGTGAGTGTATGAAGCCGTGTACTTCAACTTCTAAGATATCAAGATGCTTAATTAAGCACGCAGTGTCTCCGTGACACGTCAACAGCGCGGGCGACACGTGGAACGGGGAGGGACGTGCACAGTGAACAGTGTTGTCGGTGAGCCACTTGGCCCCGTGACGTAGAAAACATGGCCGCGGGCTGGAATAGCTCCACTCCGCGCGTTGGATGACTTGCCGTCATGACAGGTAAGCGTTCTGTCTCTCCCAGTGCTCTGCTAGACCACAAGGTTTCTGCCCTCTGAGTGATTTGTGAAATAAGCGTGTCCAAGAGGGCGTGGATGCTTCAAGCATAGTATAGAGTTTCGCTGTTTGCTTCAGAGGTAGGAATTAGTTTGTCTTTTTCCGTGTGAACACCATCACCATCGTGTCGGGCAGGGGAACGATTTGTGACGCACAGCGAATTAGAGGACTGTGGCAGATCTACCCCAGACAAAAACAACACAGAGACACACTGCTCCTACAGGGATAACAACACAGACACACTGCTCCTACAGGGAAAACAACACAGAGACACACTGCTCCTGCAGGGATAACAACACAGAGACGCACTGCTCTTAGAGGGATAACAACACAGAGACACACTGCTCATAGAGGGATAACAACACAGACACACTGCTCTACAGGGATAACAACACAGAGACACGCTGCTCCTACAGGAAAAACAACACAGAGACACACTGCTCCTGCAGGGATAACAACACAGAGACACTCTGCTCCTACAGGGATAACAACACAGAGACACACTGCTCCTACAGGGAAAACAACACAGAGACACACTGCTCCTACAGGGATAACAACACAGAGACACACTGCACCTACAGGGATATCTTCAATTTCGGCCCAAGGTTTGAAAATTTTGTTTCAACCATTATGGAATTCACAAAGGTGGATGTTTGTCCGACTAGTTCCCAACAGAAAGAGGCTGTAGGCAAGGCTACCCACTCGGTCCTCTTATTTTTGTGATAGCTGTTGAGACACTAGCTATCCGAATAAGGAACAGTTTAAAAAAAATATCCTAGGAATTAAGTTATCACAGAATCCTGACGAAAGAAACGTACCCAACCGTGCAAAGCACACGCACGCACGCACGCACATGCACACAATTTGCAGATGATATAACATCATGATATGTGCAATTCGAGGATTGTTCCGGCCTCAAGCTAAATAAAAGCAAGTCAGAAGGTGTATGGCTAGGATGAAAGAAAAACAAAAGTATGAAACTGCTACTGTTCGTAATATGACTGTGAAATCTGCTGAACTCAAAGTTTTAGGCATTTTATTTTTCTGCAGACCAAGAAAACTCCGAAGTCGAAGAATATTGGAAATTCACAGAATAGAGAAAGTGACCAAAATCATCAAGCAATGAGAAAATAGAAACCCATCCCTTTGTGGTAATGTTATTCTAACAAACATTTCTGC